>OU426979.1:182128476-182404958 GCA_911387785.2 Aelia acuminata
GTATTTATTTTGTAACCCTTCTGTGGGTTAAAGAATATTTATTGAACAAAAATATACAGTTATCAAAGCCAACGAATTAATGAAACTTAAAATACTTGAGCAGGTTACAAAAATGATAACGTTATAACACACAATCATATGACTTGAACTACACAGACTAACTCGTTCAGTCACTCGCTCCTTATATATAATCGTAAATGATCAGGTCTAGAATGTTCCAGAACAATGTGGACAGTTCTACGCCTTCGTGGACTAGGCCACGGAAAAATCTATGCCCAAACAGTTCATTCCAACCGCTTATTTTGTTCCAACAAATGGTCTGGGAGTTTACACCATATGTTTTCTTTTATTTGCTCATCGATTTAACGTTACATTGCATATTTAAATTCGATTTCTGTTCTTTAAGTGTCTTTCTATGGTTGGTTATTTTGATTTATAATTTATTTATGTCTATTTTTTTTTTAGGCTTTACTTCTCAGAATCAACATCCCTTTCCTTTCCATTAGGTATTTGTGGTATTAAGGGGAACAGTGAATAAGTTAATGAATATTTTTATTATCATTCAATCATTACCATTAAACACGCTATTAAATTATCTATTTAGGTTATCTGTGCCATTGATGTTTACAATGTTATTTTACTTAGACTACAGTACTTTTTAATGTCTGTTTTCATAAGTTCAATTCTATAAAGAAAACCGCGGTACTCTACCCTGAAACAGCGATTACGATATCTCCTTCCTTTTAAAACTCGCCAACTTCATCCATTGAATCATGGTATATACATTAACGCCAACTTTATCGAAGTACAGTAAGTAGCCTTGATGAAAACTACAGTGGAACTTCCCATAACCGACATTTTTAATAAATGGACATTTATTAAAAACACTCTTATAAGCACATTCTTATAAGCAGACAGTTTTTATTTCCCAGCTTTGATCCTTTTACATTACATTGAATTCAACTTCTAAAACCGGATCTTCTTATAAACGGACCTGGACAAAGATTAAGTCCTTTTTGTTTCCATTAAATCTCTCATAAGCAAACAGTAGGCAGAAAAACCGATATGATTTCTAAGAAAAGCAAATGTTTAGATAGCTCAGGAATCGAACCAAATGTAATTTCATAGAATCGTATTTACAAGAAAGACTAAGAGTGGTTTCCTGTAAACCAGCTTCATACAGGTTTTTCTTAAAACAATTTTTAATTGTTTAACACACTACATTACAAGATACATCGCGTGTGTTGGTTCGCAAAGTTTAGTTTCTTCTGTTAAAAAGGTTTACTGGAACAGTTTATTAACATTGCTCCAAAAAAAAAACCTGTATCTCCTTAACAAGTTAGGTGCGGCATCGGTCCCCGGGGTCCGATGTCTTACATTCCCTTCTTAACAGCCGATTTTCAAATAAAAATGTCCAAAAGTCTGAACTCTTGAAACACTCAATTTAGTCAATTTTTAATGAGATTATTGCATTTTAATGCAGAAAAAGTTGCTAACAGCTGAAATTCTGTTCTTTTTTAAAATCGGACTCCGAGGTCCTATACCAGCCCTGAGTAACAAAACAAGACTACTGGATGGCATCGCCCTTCCGCGTCAGATAATATTGTAACGACTACCTTTATGGTTATCATTAATTTTATCTGTTTGATTTTATACTATCTAGTTCTATTTAATTTCTTTGAAATTCTTTAATTATTGCATAAATATGAGAAAGAAAACAATTTTTTTGTTTTAATACTTCTAAGCCTGTAATAGTAAATAAAATTTACTGATATTTACTTTCTTTATTTTATAAAATTCATTTCTTTACAAAGAAATTTTTTTTTTATCATAGAGTGAGTGGTTGTAAAGCAAAAAACTCACAAAAAAAAGACTCCGAAACATCGTTTTAACATTGCAAAAATTATCAATATGGATGGTAATTCAAAATTCCAGCAGTTAAATGCTATTTTCGATAAAGTATAGTATAAATCCTATATCGGACCCCGGGGGCCTGTCTTGCACCTACTATGTCTAGTTCCAATACTTACCAAGGGCTAATGCCCTTGAGAAGCTCATTTAATTCACTTTTCAGTCAAAAGATAACACTATCGTGTTCCGAGCATTCCCATCGGACCCCGATGCCCGATATCGTGTGTGGATCATCCCAGCAGTAGGACAGGATTCAGGATACCCCTAAAATACGCCACCAGACCTAACCGGTTAAAAGAAAGATTGGAACTTATAAAAGTAAGCTAAAAAGATAAACAAAGCATACGCTTCACGCCCTTCAAGCTTTGATTCAAGTTCACCTTTTTTTCTTTTTTCTCTTGTAAATTCTTTGTTTTTACATATTTTGGTCAAGTTCGTATTTTAATTGTTTTTTTAGTGATAAGCGAACACTTCTAATAACCCGACATATTGACATTCCCTAATGATGTCCGTCAAAGGGAAGTTTCATTGCACCGATATAATTTATAAAACTAGACTATGACTACTGAGAATAATAAAATAAGGTATGAGTATATAAAAAAGATCTTGTGACAATTTGTTGGAATATTGTAATAATTTTTTATGTGCGAATCGTTACAAATACAATTTTTTACTTTCACTTACCTATATATGAAATATATACTAAGTGGAAGTATTGCGATCGTGAAAATTTTCGACTTCCGGTTTTCAACGGAAATACACGTTTTGGGGTCCCCTGAGTCAAAATAACCAAGTCCCGCGAAATGGTCTGTGTGTGTGTGTGTGTGTGTGTCTGTCTGTGTGTGTGTGTGTGTGTGAACAGACTAGCTCAAAAACTATAAACCGTGCGAACCTGAAATTGGGTATTTAGAGTATGTATAAGCCCGCGATGTGACAGCATAAATTTCATCAAAATTACTTAAAGGGAGGGGGTAATTTACTTAATAACTTTTTAGGTTTTTTTAGATTTTCTCAAAAACGGCTCTAACGATTTTGATTAAACTGAGTATTTGATCTATGTATATGCCCGAGATATGACTGTAAAAATTTCATCAAAATTGATTAACCGGAGGGGGGACTTTACTTAATAAATTTTGTAACATTTTCACGTGTTTTTTTTATTTACTCAAAAAAGGCTTTAACGATTTTGATCAAACTGGGTATTTGATGTATGCATAAGCCAAAGATGTGATAGCCAACATTTCACCAAAATTGACCAACCGGAGGGGGGACTTTACTTAATAAATTTTGTATCATTTTCACGTGTTTTTTTTTGTTTACTCAAAAATGGCTTTAACGATTTTGATTAAACTGAGTATTTAATCTATTTATATTCCCGAGATATGACTGTAAAAATTTCATCAAAATTGATCAACCGGAGGGGGGACTTTACTTAATACATTTTGTATCATTTTCACGTGTTTTTTTTTTATTTACTCAAAAACGGTTTTAACGATTTTGATCAAACTGGGTATTTGATGTATTTATATACCAAAGATGTGATAGCCAACATTTCATCAAAATTGGTCTAACGAAGGGGACAACAACAACGCATTAATTTCTAATCTAAGTAACTTCGTAAGTGAAAGTTGTGTGTTGCGCGCACGCACCAGATTTTTTTAGATAAATGTGGCACTTTTTAGCACCAAAAGCTTCATCGTAAAATGGAATTAATAAGTACAAGAGACTATTTCAAATTAGGGTAAATACTTATTTATTAAGAAAAGAAAATAACTGTCTACTTATCATAACATTTTTAAAAATATTTTAGGTAAATGTTACCTTCTCATGCAGTCTAAAGCTTTTTGATACTCATGTTCTGCTAGATCATACTCCATCGAGAGAATATTCACCTGTTCCAGTGTAACGGACATTCCCGTTCTATCTTTGGCACTTTTACAACTCGTAAACCGTAGACCTGTATAATTAATAAGAAATTGGTTTTAATGATATTTTAAAAAATGAGATACAAAATGTTTATATGATCATTAATTTTATAAATTTTAATATTATATCTGACCTTTCATTCTGCGACAAATGTGTCCGGCTAACTGAAGTATACTGACGTTCTTCGACTTGGAGGCGGATACTTCATACTTCAGCTGACCGATGAGATCGTTCAATGAATGATGCCTGCCCCTTGCAGAGCCTAATAAATATTTTTCTATATTTAATTAGAAAATTTATTTTAATCAAAATCACATTAATTCTATAAAATATATATATATATTAAATCCCGATAATTAATACTGCCAAGGGACCGAGAGTAAAATACGAATTACTGGAATTTTTTCTTTTGATCTAATTCTTGATGGCGGGTCCAGCTAACTAGCTTTGCATGCATTTTAGGAATAATTGATGGCTAATTTATCATTCAAAAAAGTTTGCAGAATTATCTATCATGGACACAGTCTTAATTTTTCATGTTGGTGGCTAACAAAATCGTTACTTGTTCATTATGTTTCCACCACGGCATTTTTTTTTTTTCAATAAAAAACATTAAAACATCAGCAAGTCACTAGAAACATTAACCCTATCTCATTTTTAAGTAAATAAGGAGAGATCATATCTTCCATCACATCTTTCAAGTCACAACAAACCTCACTGGACCATACCGCTCTTTCTCACAAAATTTATTTAAAATTTGTATCTTTCTTTATTTTGAAAAGATAAAACCAAACATCACTTATTTGATAAACTTTAATTCTAACCTGTATGGCAAAATCTTTCGCTTTTCCTTTAAAATGTAAACTCCGATCGGCAAGTTAGAATTATGTGCTTCTTTCAAGCAGTTTCAAATGATCTAGTTCTGCATATTCACACATCTTGAAGTGCTTCATTTTACTGTTTATAACCAGAGTATATTTGGTCTTTGTTTAAGTTTTATGACCCAAACTATGATATTTTAAATATTATGTTTAATAAATAATAATTATCGATGGGACCAAATTATATAGTTTTTATACGAATTAGAGGGAAATTATCATCAGACCAGCCATTCCATATAAATTATCGGGATTCTACTGTATATATAAAAGTTACGATAGGAGCACCTATTAGTTTAGATCATTATCTCCTTACCTTCCGCAGTTTTCAAGCCTTCTTGAGGCTTATCATCAGAGATACCTGTAACAAAAACTAAAGGCTAGAGAATAGCCACACACAAGATCAAGCAAAGCAAGAAGCGAGAGCGGATTCAGTAGCCGATTACGTAGCAGACGCCTTAATATAATATCACATCACTGGGTGGAATTTTAGGTAAACAACAAGTTGACAATTTTTTCATAGCAGGCTGGCAGTGATAGTGGTCCTTTTTTACAAACTGAACTTTGATTTGTTGAAAATTGAAAAAACAAAATCAGAGAGATACCGTCCTAGGCACAACCAGCCATAAAGTGGGGACGACGAATACAATAGGACCCCCATTATCCGGGCCTCTATTAACCAGGGTTCCAATTAACCGGGGTTCCGAGGAGCCAATTTTTATTTATTTTTTTAATAAGCTGTTAATGCTTAATTTAATTTTGGTTAATGTTAATATTTATGACATTTATTTTGAATATATAATATTTATTTAAATAAAATAATAAATGGAAAAACACGGCAAGCTGGAATCGTATGATGAGATGTTTCCGGTAACTATTACTCCAAATCATATTCTAAGAACGATATTGTTTTCAACTCTTTCTAGGAAACTCCCTACTCTAGCCTGTTTGACTACAAAACAAATTATTCTCAGTTGTGATTTAGTCACCATTTAAATAGGAACTAATAAAATGTCGCAACAAAGACAACCTATTGATTTAACGCTTGAACAGAAATTAACAATTATAAACTGAGTAGGAAAAGGGGAAAGTGTTAAAACATTGTCCGCTGAATTAGGAATCGGCGAGCAAACTGTTCGTGACATTTCAAAGAAGAATAAAGACATTTCCGACTTCCGGAAAACAAATAAGAACTCTACATAAAGATGTAGATGAAGCTATCTATCAGTGGTTCATGCAAAAACGCGCTGAAGGAGTTCATTTGTTACTTATGTTCGTTTGTTGATAAAAGTGATTTTCTGCAGTTTTTTTTTGTTCAATTAATCTTTTTTTATATCACATTAAGTCAGTAAAATGTTGTAATTCGATTATCCATGGACCCCCCTAACCATCATTACAAGTGATAAAGGGAGTTCTACTGTACTCGAATTTTAAATAACAGTAGATATCAACATAAAAGTTCATGTACCAAGTACAAAGATAAGAAAAAGGGAACTAGAGAACCTAAAAATACTTCAGCTAAACACTTTTCTCAACTGAAACTAAATTTCGATTTTGAAAATCATATATATTTTTCCACTGAGACATATCTGAGCAAAAATTTAAATATTTAGGAGCACTCTAAATATCTGAGAACATCAAAAAGGTAGTTAATTTTAAAAGTGATTCCAGAGACAGACCTAAATCATTTCTATTCCTACATCCGTGGCGCTACGACCCTCTTGTCTTGGACTCCTTAATGAGCCGCCGCCATCCGGCTCTGTTCTGTGCGACCGCCCTCCAATTCCTGACCCCAAACAGGCTTCGAGCATCTGCTGGTTCACCATCGGCCCACCTCAGTCTGGGTCTTCCAGCTCTTCGGCTACGATGCAGGTTCTCTTAAAGCAACTTCCTTGGGATCTCCCGCTTAATCATTTTGGCCACATGCTCTGCCCAACCAAGCCTTACCAGCCTCACAAACATGACTACATCTATGACGAACTGGACATACTATCGCGGAAGCGAGACATGTATAATGTTTTTAATAGCGAGAAATATTTCATAAGGAGTCAACACCACAATGGAATGTGAGACACCCAAAGCTAAAATCTTAATGTCAGTTCCTATACTGTGAAAGCCCAAATAAAGATCCTATAATTCCCAGGAAAGTTAGAAATGGTATCACTAAGATATACGTAAATCCGGGAAACTTGTGTAAACCAGGGAAATAAGATGATTCTATTAGAAGGGTAGAGCGTATCACCCAAAATGACCCCATGGTGTCATTTCATTTATTTATTTTTTTTATTTAATCATAATTTGCTTTCAGTGAAGCACCCTATGCAAATAGTTAATTTCAGATAAAAATAAAGTGATCCAAAACACTCAGAATAGAAAAATTAAGGCCTATAAAGATGTAGTCAAGTTCCCTGTTTTTCTCATCGTCCATCTATTACCATCCCCAGACAGGCTCAATAATAGGACGTAGAATTTCATGCTCAAAAATCTTCAGGTGCTTTTCTGACGCGGTAAGAATTGCTCTTCCTGCTCAATTCAGAAATGGAGTCATTTCGAAATTGTTACCTGGACAGGGAACAGTTTATCTCAGTTCTGATTCAGATGTCTGCGAAGAGACGGAAAAGGCTCAGCTGTATCCATTAGGTTTTTTGAACTCATCAAGCCCTTTAGGTTTGCCACTTCATAAACTCATACTAAAAAAAAACATGCCATTATCATGTTGATAAGAAACCTAAACGCTAAGAAGGGCTTAATTAATGGCGCCAGATTGGTTGTAACTCAGTTTGGCAACTAAACTATCACAGCGAAATTGATTGACTCCGGTCAAACTGTCGTCATACCACGCATTAACCTCACCCCTTCTGATCCTACCGTGCCTTTCAAACTGAGTAAGAAGCGATTTCATATTAATTTAATCATTATTGTGGGTAACCACCTTGTTTTAAAAATTATTTTAAATAATTTATTTTTGAAGAGAAAAGATTTGGCTCCGCCGGGAGTCGAACCCGGGTCTTCCGCGTGACATGCGCGGTATTCTAACCATTGCATCAAGGAGCTCGCTTCCAAACGGTGCCAAATCCTTCCTCTTCACTGGAGGAAATGGACTTGCAAAACTTGCGAGATCGTGGGATAGGTGTCAGTGAAAAGGAAGGATTTGGCACTGTTTGGAAGCGAGCTCCGTGGTGCAATGGTTAGCATACCGCGCATGTCACGTATAAGACCCGGGTTCAACTCCCGGCGGAGCAAAATCTTTTCTCTTCAAAAATAAATTATATAAAAGAAGCAATTTCCTATAAAAGTAGCCTTTGCCATGACTATAATAAGGCACCGTTTTGTTGCCAGACCGTTTTTTTCACACTGTCAGTTGTATGTGGCATTTTCCAGGGTACGCTCTTTCAGTGACATCTATGAGTGTGTAAAACAAACCCACCAACAAACAATCACAGAGGTGTTCAAAGAGGTCCTGTAAACATGTGAATACAAGGTAAATACCTTAAACCTATGTTTCGAAAAATAAATAATCTAATAAATAAATAACAATTTAAACAAATCTATTCTTTACTTCAACCCTCACTTATGCCCATGACGCACTAAATACACACTATACGATACTAAATATACGGTGTGTACATTAATTAAGTGGGATTTAAGTTAGAGTGTGAATGCTTCGCACGGGTCAGCTAGTATATACGTATTTATGAGGCTGTTTCTTGGCCATCATTTCCTCTATTTCAGCTTTCATTCTTCACATATGATTTGAAAAAAATGGGTACTGGTAACTATACCAACAAAAACAGAGTAATCCAGATACAAAGAACCCAGGAGGATGTCCACGTGGAGTGTAATGGAGTAAAGCTAGAGCAAGCGAGAGACTATAAATATCTCGGCACCATAATCGATAGAGATGGGAAAATAGACGCGGAAATCTCAAATAGAATTAGTAAGGCAAACGCTGTCTATAACAAGATTTCCATCACAGTGGTAGGGAAACGAGAGACTGGGCGAGATGTGAAACTACATATCTACAAATCTGTTTTCCTGCCTATATTGCTTTATGGAGCTGAAAGTCGGGTACTCACAGAAAAACAACAAAGCCGATAAACAGCTACCGAAATGAAGTGCCTCAGAAGAATTATAGGAAAAAACAGGCGAGACAGCATTAGGAACGAAACAGTGCGGAACGACTTCAAAGTGCCCCCACTACATGAAACCATTGAGAGAAGACAGCTAAAGTGGTTTGGGCATCTCTGCAGAATGAAAGAGGAAAGAGACCCAGTTAAAGCATCGGAAGCTAGAGGTATCGGAAATCGTCCCAGAGGTCGACACAGGATGTCCTATAGTGATTATATAGAGAGAATGGGTAGGAAACGTGGAAAGACACTTGCTCAGATGAAAATCTTAGCAAAGGATAGAGATGGCTGGAGAAAGTGGCTGGATGCACCTCCACGCTAATATGAGGCAGAGGAGGATAGAGAAAGAAGAAGAAGGGTACTGGTAACTGAAAAATTCAGGTGGAAAACCTTGCGATGAAGCATGATCATGGTCAAATCACATTGTTACACGACCGCTAATCAAGAACCAGTACTGAATCCAAAACCTCCATGGTAATTGTGGTCCTGGTTGTTTTTTTTTCTAGTCATGGGAAAAGTAATCACTAATATAACTGACAAACCATATACGGAAACTGTTACCTGATCCGAGTGGTTCACTTAAACCATTCCTCTGGTCAAGGTATAAAAAAAAATAAAAAACAAAAGGCTCTGGTATGAATATGACTATAATTAAAATTAAAGGTTATTCTTCTGAATAAGCAAAATAAAATACAAACAATTGAACTGATACAATTAAGGTAATAGACAAAAAGTAAACGAATAAAATAATTTTCTAATGGCTCAATATGTTGAAGAGAAACAAACTAAAAATAATTATTAATGAAAACAAAATAAAAGGAACCTTCTTAAGTGAAACAAAGAAACAAACATTAAAATAAAGAGACTGTTTAAATTAAAAGGTATTTTCCGTAATGACGGTAATTATGATTAACAAAATAAAGAAAAATATTTAAACACAAAAGGTTCTTATCTGTGAAATGTCCTCTAATGGCCCCTGGGGCGAAAATGATGTCTGTTGTCACGATGGTGATGCGAAAAAGGACTGCTTTTCAAAGCCTTGGACTTCGCCAACAAAAATGTGTGCTCCTGGAGCGTGGAGTTACTTTCATCTGCAGTTGCCTGGCAACACTGACCCGGCTCAGGCCGATAAGGGCATTTTAGGTATTACGTACGTATTGTATACAAAAGCTCGTAATCAACAAACAATTTTATAAACGGTTTTTTATAAATACAAATGGTGCATTTTAATTTAATTATAAATAATAAAGAAATTTTTTTTTCTTAAATTAAAAAAAAAAAGACAATTGAATGTTGTGTCAACAGAAACCAATGCGCCAAAAATACCGAAATTTTTAAAAACGAACCAGGAATGTGTCAACTGGAAAAAAACATCAACCTCACTTCCTCGTGGACGGCAGTTCGAGTTTTATTTAACAAGTATCACTGATGACAAGCCAAGCAATGAAGCATTATCTAAATTATATTATGCAAAAGCAGTTTCATTAATTTCACAAAGCAGTTATAGAGTTATAAGGATTTTTTTACAAACTGATGCAAGTTTTTTTTTTTTCTTTTTTTTCCAATAGTAACAAACCTCTAACAGTGGTGCAAACTGATGGTATTCCTATCTTCCTGAACCTGTGGAAATAATCGTTGAGGAGGAGAAAGTTGTCTGCGTTGCTCCTCTCTTGAGGCTTAGCTGTGCCCAGGTTCTCGGCGAGCGTGGCTTCTTCGTTGATGCCCACGTTGAAGAAGACAGGCGTCACGTGGAAGGAGGTCCCGGCTGACAGCGGGAGCAGAGAGAGCACCGAGTCCGGGGCTGGAATTTGGACTTGGAGTGAGCAGCGCGGTCCGATTACCCGAGGACTGTAACTTCCTCCTCTGAAATTGATAGCATAAAAATATAGAATAACCTTTCATACCATTTGTTTTTTTATTTACTTACAATTGAGAATATAATTTAATTATTATTATGATAGGTTAAATGATTATCAGGATTTTCAGTAAAACTTTTTACTTTCACTTACCTATATATGAAATATATAGTAAGTGGAAGTATTGCGATCGTGAAAAATTTTGACTTCCAGTTTTCAACGGAAATACATGTTTTGGGGTCCCCTGAGTCCAATTAACCAAGTCCCGCGAAATGGTCTGTGTGTGTGTTTGTGTGTGTGTGAACAGACTAGCTCAAAAACTATAAACCGTGCGATCCTGAAATTGGGTATTTAGTGTAAGTATATGCCCGCGATGTGACAGCGAAAATTTCATCAAAATTGTTCGAAGGGAGGGGGTACTTTATTTAATAACTTTTTACGTTTTTTTCGATTTTCTCATAAACGGCTCTAACGATTTTGATTAAACTGAGTATTTGATCTATTTATATGCCCGAGATATGACTAAAAATTTCATCAAAATTGATCAACCGGAGGGGGGACTTGATATATTTTGTATCATTTTCACGGTTTTTTTTTTATTTACTCAAAAAAGGCTTTAACGATTTTGATCAAACGGGGTATTTGATGTATGTATATGTCAAAGATGTGATAGCCAACATTTCATCAAAATTAATTTACCGGAGGGGGGACACTTTACTTAATAAATTTTGTATAATTTTCATGTGTTTTTTTATTTACTCAAAAACGGCTTTAACAATTTTTATCAAATTCTTCATGTTTTTGTGAAAATTAGGTGTTCTTCAATATCAGGTAAACTTTATCATTATTGAAATGTTCTGAGGGGGCTTAAATGGGGTAGGGGCCTTTTTGGTTTGTTTGTTTTTTTTGTTTCCTATAAAGTACCTTTGTTTTTGTTTGTATGGAGAAATTAACTGTCTCTCGTTACGCCTAAAAATAAGAAATGGCTAAATATGAGATATGATGAAAATAAAGAAAACATATAGAGGAGAAAAAAAGAATGCGGAGTACGCCTTTAATGGCAGACCATTGTTCATAATTAAAGCCGTTCTGTTCATTTGAGAAGTAGCAATTAAAAAACGCATTAATTTCTAATCTAAGTAAGTTGGTAAGTGAAAGTTGTGTGTTGCGAGCACGCACCAGATGTTTTATTTTGGAAAGCCAACGTTTCGATCCAACTTGTGGATCTTTATCAGGGCTTCTGAGTCCAGAGCGATACCCACTCTGCTATTCCAGGTGTGATGATTGGGGTGATTCCAGGTATTACTCTGGACTCAGAAGCCCTGATGAAGATCCACAAGTTGGATCGAAACGTTGGCTTTCCAAAATAAAAAAGTTTTAACTGAAAATCCTGATAATCATTTAACCTATCGTATAGAATAACAGTTGACTATCTCTCACCTCTCTAATTATTATTATTATTTTTTTAAGGACCTCATCAGGAACTATGTAACTAAATCTAAGGTTGTCACGACCTGCAATGCAATGCTCAAAAAAATTATCAGAAAATAATAAGGTAAGAGAAGCTATGTTGTTAATACAGATTCGACTTTCAGGTAAATACAGTGTCAAAATTTCGGTAAAAAATAAAATTATAATCATTAATACACAGCAAGAGAGCAAAATGAAAAATAATGAAACACTCCATCATATATTGTTTGCATGGCTATATGTATATCATCGTTGAAACTGCAAAACGTCATATATCAATTAATAGCTGCATTTCAGGAGAACAAAAAAATCATTTTATTTGCATTTCATTCTTTTTAGTTATAGTGTTTGACTATCGAAAGAAAAATCGAAATTTTTATTATATTAATTTGTAAAACTTTTCTTGTATTAGAGTTTAAATTTTCCTTATAGGCTGGCGTCACTCAGGATTAATGACCAAGCGAATCCTGAAATTCAAATATTTTTTTTTACTGTGTATGATTCTTCTTTTCTATTGGTCAGTAACCTATGTCATCTTAGAGGACCCTAGACCTACCCGTTATAATTAAAGATCCAATAAAATCACAAAATCCAAAATTTCTGACATACAACTTTTTGCACTATCAACGACGACATGCACCATGAGGCATCTGTTAAAGATATACTGTGAATAGTGAACAGTTTGCTAGAGGTACTTATTATAAAAGTTTGTGGTAGGTTAATATTAATCATAAATATTGCAGAAGTAGTAACTCCTTGTTATTATTACAAGATTTTGTTCGTTTCCTCATACAATAAAGGCTTTATTTATTTATTGTAGGTTTTCTTTGGAAACCTAAATACATTATAGGAAACTATTTTAACAGAAACAGTCTCAACACAGTTAAAGTGACATTTCTCCAATTTTGAATAAATCAAAGTTAAAGTTAAAACTAAAAAATTTTTCTGAGGATTTGTTCATTTTTTTTTTTTTTTTTTTTAGTTTCATTATATCTCAATCAAGTCTTTGACTTCCAATATCAGTTTTAACTTTTTTAATATTTTTATATTTAGACATTTTGTTTGTTTGTTTAGATAACACTAAGTTATCGCCATAAATAAACTAAACCTATGTTCCAACAAGCACTTGACATACTTTGACAACTTTTTAGTTTTGTATATTAATTCCGTTGGCTGCTCATGTCCAACCCCCACTCTTTTGATTCTGAATGTGTTTATTTAACCCTTTAATGGCTACCCCACTAGCAGAAGAAGGTATATCTCGCAACCGGTTTCTGACTTATTTAACGTCCCCAGCTTCACACAAAATAACTTGTCGTGACTGAGGCACATCCTAGCGGATCCTCATTGACTTAAAAAGTACAGCTAGCGGCCGCTAGGTAGCAAGGGTGTCTCTATTGGGGAAATATTTCTCCAACCGTTATTCATATAGAGTTCGTTCTGGGCGAAAGTCCTCTGTTCTTATCCTTCTGTTATTTGCGATATTCACTGTTTTATTTCGTAAGTATTTCGCTAGTTTTGGTGTTGCTTTTGCATGTTGCGAAAGGTGTTCACTGAGCAGTAATAAAATTATTATAATCTTGTTCATTATTATCTTCATAAATCGCATAATCTTTCATTACAATTGATAATCTTGCATTTTAATTGATTGAAATAATGATAAAGGTATTATTGAATCATAAAAAGTAAATAAAACATTAAGAAATAGTCGGCAAAGGTTATGAGAAGTTGAAGAAGTTAAGCAGTCAGCGGCGGAGAGTGGCCTGCACGCCTTAGCTTGGGATTGGTAAAAGCCGGTAGACCCGCTCAGCTTCTCAGTGAAACTTTCGTTCCGAGTGCTTAGTTGTTAAAGGGTTAACATCACTTCTTCATCCTGCTAAGGCTAATCGAATGATCCTACAGTGGAAGTCTTAAATTTTGACAATCCATGCATAATTAGGATAGGGATCTTTAACAAGTACCTGATATAATACAGGCTTGGGACCTCCAATTTACCTCCTATCCTAGGGAATGACAAGGATTTTTTAAAGGGAGTAAAAAATCCTAGGGTCACCACCAGATGCGAACCTGCAGCTTAGTATTGTAGGCTGCTATGCTATCATTTAGATATTTCATAATCTATTGAAGATGATTATGATTTGGCATAGGATATCTTTAATATTCTGTCGCAGATCATCTCGGTGCCCGAGAGACCCAGGGGCAAACCCAGCCCCTAAAATGAGGGTACCCATAGTTGAAAAATTAAGGGGGAAAAAACCTGACAGTTGAGCGTAATGAGGGTCAAATCACCTCCTTGCACGACCACTGACCAAGAAACAGTGCTTCCTTTAACAGTACTGCATCCAATGGGCTGGAATAGCTGAGCGTGTTTGAGCGCAACCCGCTTTAGCATGCTCGAGCAGAACGGTGGCGGTTCGAATCCGCCCTGGGATGGTTGACTTTTATTTCATGGAGGCCCCATGGAATAAATCTCGACCTACCCACCATGGTTAGAATAGGTTGGTTACACCTATAGAGTAACCCCCCGTATGCCACACATGACCAGGTAGGGGTACCGGACAAAAAAAAAAAAAAATAAATAAAAGTACTTCATGGGTTGGAGTAGTACAGGGTTTTTTTATTTATTGGGTTGGGGAAAATGTAATTTCGGTTTATCCCAATAGTCGCTTATCAAAGTTACTTATCGCTTGTAATCCTTATTAACTTAAGCCATACTATACCACATTTGAAAGGTCACAGTCCATAGAATATTCCATACACCAACACAGTGTCATTCATTTACTCAGTCAAACATCATTGCGCTTTGAAAGTGGCGATTCCAGAAGGTCATTTTCGTCATATTTTGCTTTTTTACTTCCGAAAAGGGAAAAATGCAGCTCAGGCTCCTTTTGTGGTGTTAATGGCCAAACCTGGCCAAATCATTGATTCGACTCTCTACTGTCAACAACTAATGTGGTTGAAGCAGAAGATTCAAGAAAAACGGCCAAAATTGATCAATAAGAAAGGCGTTGCATTCCATCCAGACAATGATAGACCACACATATCTTTGGTGACTCGGCAAAAATTACAAGAGTTTGGCAGGGAAGTTTTGATGGACCCACTAATAAGACCTCGCACCGTCTGACTATTATTTATTTCGTTCTCTTCAAAACTCTCTTAATGGTGTAAAGCTGGAATCAAAAGAGTCTTTTGCAAATCACTTGGTTCAATTTTTTGCCCAGAAAGAACAGAACTTCTATAGCAACGGAAAAAAGGTTTTACCGCAAAAATGGCAAAAGGCCATTGATCAAAACGGCACATATATCACTGATTAGTATTTGAAGTTTATATAAAAAATTTCGTGTTGAAAAACATAAAAAATACCCAAATTAATTTTTCCCCAACCCAATATTTATTAGAGCTTATCACAGTCATTAAATCCTACTCTTAACCGATCAAAAGAATGGTATTTTTGCTACCGGATCAGCATCTAACTCGTCGATTCCCTTCTAAGGTAAATTATAATCATCTGGATAACTTCTAAATGAGTTATATTGATGTTGGCACAAAAGGCTTAAAAATTACATATATTTAAACTTAGTAATAATATGTAATTATTATAAAATAATTATACCATTTAATAGATCTATCATATCAATATTGTATTTATTTTTATTCTAAGATTAGGATACAAATGACTAATTTATATTATGTATGTTTGAAAAATGTTTTATTTTTTTTAAATTAATTAATTTTACATTGATCGACCGTTTGATGTCAATCATATGTTTATTCAAGAGAGAAACAGGTGAAAAACAAACGCCGCTCAATTGTCGTCCACTCGCGGTACCGATAACATATTTAAGTATTCACGCCGGCTGGCTAATTTTTTGTTATTATTATAACAACGTACAAGACTTTAATACGTTGTCATATCTCATAAATTATAACCCGAACTGGAATGAAGAGGTTCAACTGGACTGGACTAATGAATTGAAAGGAAATTATTAAGATCATCGGGTTTCATCCAAACACGGCAAGGGACTAGCGACTATCATTACGGCTCGACGTTGTTCGCCATTTTCACCACGATAAATCCTCAAAACCCTTGATCAAGGTACCATTTCATTATTTGTGTTGATTAATAAAACATTGTTTATAATAATTTAATTTTAAAGGCCTAGACAATTTATTAATGAACTGATATATTAGATTGGCCAATATTAGTAATTTACAATTTGTTTAGATTATTCTCTTGTTTAAAATATAATCAGTAGTTTATAATGTGTATTAGTTTATAATTTAATTAATTTAAATATCTCTTGTTTTGATTAGTCTATAGATTAAAATTGTTAGTTTTATAAAACTATTTAATTGATATTAATTTGAATTAGTGTTTGGAATGTTAGTTTAGTAAAATTGGTTGATTAAGATTAAATTCATCAGTTAATAAAATTATAAGTTAAGTTAAACATCGTTATTTACTTTAATTGCTATTTCAATAAAATTTATAATTATTATCATTTAAAATCGAATGATATTTCTATTATCCCTTATTTCAGAAAGTATTTTTTTTGATTAATTATTATTTATTATGAGTTATTATTTATTAATATAATTAATGCATAATTACTATAAGTAATTATTGATACAATTAAAAGGTAAGGTAGTGTTGGAAACAAAAGAATCTGGCAATTTTAATTTTAAGCGTCAGCAGCGCTAGTGAGCTCCTGACCTCTTACTAAGAGTCAACTCATTTCCGCAACATTTGGTCCTCCGGGCCGGATCTGTTCCATATCTGCCTTGCCAACGCCAATTTACCACCCTTTTTAGTTTTTTCATAGAACCAACAAAAATGGACGCGGCTCAACCTGAAACTAAACTTAAAATTTTAAATCGTAGACTAGTATCCCTGGTTACGGACATGAAAAGTTTGGTAGAACAAGCCCGCGCAGCAAAAAATAGTCCTGACCAAGTCCCACTTTTCCAGGCAATGTTTCCAGACGGGGTTACTTATAGAGATAAATTCTTCCAAATCTACGAAGAAATGGACGGTATTGCCGCGCTAAACGAAATTGAATTTCCTACCGATAAAGAAAAATCGTTATCCAATACAATAAAACGGTACTACTATGAAGCCGTAACTATTTTTAACACTTTTAATACAGCGCCGGACCCTAATCCAACTGCTACAGTATGCCAACATTCGTCAATTACTGGCTTTTCTGAAGCAAAAAGTAAATTGCCAAAAATACGAATCCCGACTTTTGATGGAAACCCATTGGCATGGCCTCATTTCAGAGATACATACCATTCACTAGTTCATCAGGACCCTAACCTATCAGATATGGAAAAGTACCACTATTTACATAGCTCTTTAACAAGTGAAGCCTTAGCGACCGTTCAAAGCATTCCATTCACGGAAAACGGTTATGATATAGCTTGGACAACCTTGAACAAAAGATATAATAACAAAAGAATATTAGCTTCAGTATATTTGAAGCAGCTTCTAGACTTTAAACCCATTAGTCAAGCAAACATTGAAAATTATCGGACGTTCTTAAATACTGTAGCTGATAATATAAACGCATTTAAGAGGCTTGATTTATCGGATGCAACTGAATTTATTCTTTTTACTCTTGCCATCCGATGTCTGGATAGCAAGTCAAGAGAAGTTTTTGAGACTCAACATATAAAAGAAGATTTTCCAAAGTTCAGCGATTTGGTTCAGTTTGTAAAGGACAAATGTCAAGTGCTTGAGTTATCCTCAGCTATGACAAGTGGTAACTCACATGTTCTTAGCAAAGCGTCGACATCAAATTATAATCAAGTTGAAAGACCATTTTCAAAAACAGTTTTTCTCGCATCCGGGCGAAATTCTTCTTCTTTGACGAATTTAAAACAAGGAATTCGTGAAACTGGTACAAGAAACTCTAATTCTCGCATACCAAACGACAGTTGCTTTATTTGCAAGGGGCAACATGTTTTGCTAAAATGCCCTAAATTTCTCAATTTTTCCCCAAAGGAAAGATATAATTCCTTGAAAGGATTTCCGGGATGTCGTAATCATTTGTCACAAAGGCATACTCAACAGGAATGCAGAGTGCCCGTAACTTGCCAATTTTGTCAAGGCTCCCACCATTTTTTATTACATTTTTCCAATAAGGCACCTCATGTGTTTGCTGAAAATGATTCCGAGGAAACCAATCTAGTAACTCAAAGTAGACCAACCGATTCATCTACTAGTGAGCCTAAACGCGTCCTGCTCAGTGCTTCAACGAGTACTACCTCTGTCAAAAATGTTTTATTAAGCACAGCTGAAGTTGACATTCGAGATTCTAGAAACATGTTTCAGCGAATAAGAATCGTTATTGATCCTGGAGCACAGACCTCATTGATCACAGAAGATTGTGCCAAGAAACTTGGATTAAGTCCTACTCAATGCAACGATAAAAATATTACCGGAATCGGGGGCATTGAAATTTCAGCTAAAGGTCGGGTAATTTGTACACTCAAACCAAGAACATTTTCCAAGACCAAGCTTACAACATCCGCGCTGATAGTTCCGAAAATAGCTTCACAACTGCCACAAACTAAGTTACCGTTGAACATTTTATCATATTGCCAAAACTTTCATTTAGCTGATCCTCACTTTGGGCAGCCAGGTCCTATAGAGTTCTTACTGGGTGGTGATCTTTACCCTCAAATTTTAAAGAGTGGTGCATCGAGAGTGGGCCAGACATCTCTTTTTAAAATCAAAACAATTTTTGGATTTATAGTAACAGGTTCATACCTTAGTGAAGAGAATCCACCTTTTATATCCTTGGTTTCCAATTCTTCCCCAGCTCTCGAACAGTCAATCAAAGATTCTAGGAAAAGGAGAAACTTGAGCAAACAAGAATTGGAGGATGCAAAAAGCCGATGTTATAAATTGCACCAACAACATTATTTCAAAGATTTGATTACACCTGGTTTTGAAGTTACATCAGCAAGATTGAAAAGAGTGTCACCTTTTTCTGGGCCAACTTGGAGTCCTGAGGGTGGGCGGCCGCATAGACGCTTCTGATCTTTCCGATTCAGCTAAACATTCAATAATCTTACCAATTGCGACCTCCTAAATTACGATAATTCCTTATCATTACCATCTGGAAATCTTGTATCCCGGCCCACGGCTATTACAGTCATTATTGCGACGAAAGACGGTACTTGGAGAAGTGTACCTCTGTTTTTGAATTTGCTTATCAACCAAGGCAATTCATCTTGAGACAATCTCGGATCTCACAACAGATGCCTTCCTTACATCGTTCGATAGATTTCATTCCCGTCGAAGTCTTCCATCTCACATGATGATAGGTTGGGATAGTACGTTTGTAGCAGCATTTTGGAAACTCAATCTTAGTAAGTCAAATCAGTAAAATACCATTTGCGGAGTTACAAAAGATTCTCCATTCACATTTGAAGAGTTGTCTACCTAATTCAACCATATTGAAGGGAAACTAAATTAACGAACGTGTCATCTTTCATTGGAGCAGATGATTTAATCTTTCTGACACTTGCGGATTTTAATTGGGGACTCATACACTTCAAGAGCTGAGAAAAATCTAGACAATAAGCCCGATAATTGACTCACACACTGGAAGCTTATTCAACTACGCACTCAGCAATTTTAGTCCTGCTGGAGATTATTTGAATACGCTGCAACAACTAGTAAAATGGCATAAAAACCCATCTGTAGGAGATTATATGTCACTTTGGGACAATGTGCTATCCTCCTTCTAAGGTATTGTTTTGTTTCTAATAAAAATTTATACTCACGTAAAATTTGGTGGGCGGTATGTTGGCACAAAAGGCTTAAAAATTACATATATTTAAACTTAGTAATAATATGTAATTATTATAAAATAATTATACCATTTAATAGATCTATCATATCAATATTGTATTTATTTTTATTCTAAGATTAGGATACAAATGACTAATTTATATTATGTATGTTTGAAAAATGTTTTATTTTATTTAAATTAATTAATTTTACATTGATCGACCGTTTGATGTCAATCATATGTTTATTCAAGAGAGAAACAGGTGAAAAACAAACGCCGCTCAATTGTCGTCCACTCGCGGTACCGATAACATATTTAAGTATTCACGCCGGCTGGCTAATTTTTTGTTATTATTATAACAACGTACAAGACTTTAATACGTTGTCATATCTCATAAATTATAACCCGAACTGGAATGAAGAGGTTCAACTGGACTGGACTAATGAATTGAAAGGAAATTATTAAGATCATCGGGTTTCATCCAAACACGGCAAGGGACTAGCGACTATCATTACGGCTCGACGTTGTTCGCCATTTTCACCACGATAAATCCTCAAAACCCTTGATCAAGGTACCATTTCATTATTTGTGTTGATTAATAAAACATTGTTTATAATAATTTAATTTTAAAGGCCTAGACAATTTATTAATGAACTGATATATTAGATTGGCCAATATTAGTAATTTACAATTTGTTTAGATTATTCTCTTGTTTAAAATATAATCAGTAGTTTATAATGTGTATTAGTTTATAATTTAATTAATTTAAATATCTCTTGTTTTGATTAGTCTATAGATTAAAATTGTTAGTTTTATAAAACTATTTAATTGATATTAATTTGAATTAGTGTTTGGAATGTTAGTTTAGTAAAATTGGTTGATTAAGATTAAATTCATCAGTTAATAAAATTATAAGTTAAGTTAAACGTCAAGTTATTTACTTTAATTGCTATTTCAATAAAATTTATAATTATTATCATTTAAAATCGAATGATATTTCTATTATCCCTTATTTCAGAAAGTATTTTTTTTGATTAATTATTATTTATTATGAGTTATTATTTATTAATATAATTAATGCATAATTACTATAAGTAATTATTGATACAATTAAAAGGTAAGGTAGTGTTGGAAACAAAAGAATCTGGCAATTTTAATTTTAAGCGTCAGCAGCGCTAGTGAGCTCCTGACCTCTTACTAAGAGTCAACTCATTTCCGCAACAATTGAACACATCATCATGTTGAAAGATTAAGCTCTATCAGTACTTAACAATTAAGACCATTCATTACTTTGAATTTGGCGATGAATGGACTAAAGTAAAGGTGACAGTTTTCAGATCCTCGATCGCGACGGCCATGTCTCCCCACATGTCGATTTCGTCACCGTAATAACTAAGGAGGCCTTCGAAGTAGGCCAGCGGACCAACTGTAGTCAGCACGTGGAGGAACATGGTGTCTGCTTTCTGGCACCACAGCCGAGCCATCAGTGCCGTGACCAGTGATGTCAGCTATCGACAGAAAACAAATAATATATAAAAATTCATAAAATAATGTTTAAATATTTTTTATAAGTAGAGGAAGGATTCGCCTTGGCCGGGATTTGAACCCGGATTTCATTATCACTAGTAACGCGCTCTTGCCACCAGTTTAAGTGCTTCAAGGTTCTAATCTCGCCCAAGGCGAATCCTTCCTCTACTTATAAAAAAATATTCAATAGGTTTTGGTTTTGTTATTTACATTTTAGACATGATATCAATATGATATGATTATTATACATTAGATGATAAGAAATGAGTAGGGGAGAGCGTGGTTGGTTGGCATAGGGGGTAGGTTGGCCGTTGGCTTACAGTTTCCTTCACACCTGTTGTGAAGGCCCCACCATTGTACCATGTGACCCGCTCGACCTCGGGAATCTTGTCCTGAGTTTCCAATCCGATGCTAACAGTGCAGAGAAGAGTGTGCTTCATCGATTGATTTTACAACATGTAAGTAAATTTTTACATGTTCAGTAAATTTGGCAAAACAATTGACTCCGATTCTGTTCACATAGCCCCAAACTCCTTTGAAAAACCTAACCTTTCGACTAACTAGTTTCTTGTTTGATTGTTCTTCCCTGTCCTGGCAGCCATCTTTCATATGATCTCTCCAATGGGGTTAGTTGGCTCTCTTCAACTGTGGTTTGTTGGAGCAGTAGCAATTTACAAAAGCAATGTAAACATAAACAAAGGTGAAACAACAAATTGTCTTTAGTTCCAGCAAGGAGGACGAGAGCAATTTTTCTTATGCAGAAAGTGACAACAATCTAAACTTCTATCTTCTTCAGTTGTCATTCCATTTTCCCTTAAAAGATGGTTAAAACCGATTCAAAATTATTATACCGTTATAATGCAGCTTTCAATAACAATAATATGTGTCAGAGGCAGTTACTTGAATGAGATGGCTAAACAAACCTACCTTCTAGGCCAACCTGCCCCACATAGGGGGTTAATTGGCATACTCTGGATTGACGAATTCTTCAATTTTCTATAATCTTAGTACTAAATATTATGTGGTGAAAAAAATACTTGGAGCTTACAGTGGTATCAGCCCTGTTGGGATTATATTAACAGGAACGACTCAACAATCAAAAAAGTGAAAACTATTGCCAACCAATCCCGCTCTCCCCTACTTAAAAACTGAAAATCAGGTAATTTAAAAATTAAAAACTCAAGATTGCAATTAGTTAAGTTTTGATGTTATCCTTTTATCAACCTCAACTTTTACAATTTTTTATACAGCCTTTCGGCACTAAAGCCATTATCAAGACAAACATCTGTGACCACAAAATATTTTGAATAAAATAGGCTGAACGCCCAAGACATAAAAATTAAAACTTATTGGTTAAAAAACGCAGTCCTTATAATAATCCTTATATTAATATAATATCCTTAATATACCAACAGAAAAAAAATCTGGTGCGTGCGCGCAACACACAACTTTCACTTAACAACTTACTTAAATAAGAAATTGATGTGTTTTGTTAATTGCCACTTCTGAAAGACGCATTTTTCCACATTCATTTCTTATTTTTATTTGCTCTATAAAAAACACTATTTTTTTTTTATTATTAAGTAATAATAAGTTACTTGTAATAATTTTACTAGTAATAAAAGGTTTTACTTGTGGTAATTCGCCAATGCGAGCATAATACTCGGTCGTCTGATTTTATAACTCTCTATGTAGTTGTTGAAAACTTCTTTTACCATGAAACAAATAATTTCCATTAAATGAACAGAATGGCTTTAATTATGAACAATAGTCTGTCATTAAAGGCGTAATCCGCCGCAAGTGTGTGCTCAACGTATTTTATGAGTTGACGGAATATTTTTATTTTTTTCTCCTCTATATGTTTACTTGATTTTTTCATATTTCATATTGAGCCATTTCCTATTTTTAGGCAGTTTTAGTAACATTGTAGTAATGAGAGACAGTTAATTTTTCCATCTAAACAAAAACAAGGGTACTTTACAGGAAAACAAAAAAGGCCCCTTCCCCATTTAAGCCCCCTCAGAACATTTTATTAATGATAAAGCTTACCTGATATTAAAGAACACCTTATTTTCATTAAACATGGCGAATTTGATCAAAATCATTAAAGCCTTTTTTGAGACAATCGAAAGAAAGATATAAATTGGAAAAAAAGTTATGAAATAAAGTGCCCCCTCTGTTTGACCAATTTTGATGAAATGTTGGCTATCACATCTTTGGCATATACATACATCAAATACCCAGTTTGATCACAATCGTTAAGGCCGTTTTTGAGTAAATAACAAAAACAAGTGAAAATGATACAAAATTTGTTAAGTAAAGTAAAGTAAAGTCAATTTTGATGAAATTTTAACGGTCATATCTCGGGCATATTAATACATCAAATACTAAGTTCAATCAAAATTGTTAGAGCTGTTTTTAATAAAATCGAAAAAAACGTAAAAAGTTATTAAATTAAGTACCCCCTCCGTTTGACCAATTTTGATGAATTTTTTGCTGTCACATCGCGGGCATATACATACACTAAATACCCAATTTCAGGTTCACACGGCTTATGGTTTTTGAGCTAGTCTGTTCTCACACACACACACACACAGACAGACCATTTCGTGGGACTTGGTTATTTGGACTCAGGGGACCCCAAACGTATATTTCCATTGAAAACCGAAAGTCGAGATTTTTCAGGATCGCAATACTTTCCTTTACTATACATTTCATATATAGGTAAGTGAAATTAATAACACTAATTCCAATCAGAACGTGATATCATTGTCAGGGCTAATGATAGCAGGGCACATTATGAAATGTCATTTTTCTGTTAGTGTATTTGATTTCTTCAAATAATCCTAAATTGTTATTTTTTATAGGTACTTAAAAAAAAAAAATGTATGTTTATGTAACATTAGGTAATCTGCAAAAATTTGGGCCACCCCCTCCCCATCCCCTTGACTCCCTATAAATAAGATTATTTTTATTTTATTTTGGGGGGGGAGAGGGCTTGCCACCTTCACAACTCTTTACCCCTCATGAATACCGACAATAATATAAAATAAATAATACTTTTATTCAATCAAGTAGTTTTTCTAGTAGGTACGTGAAGCAATCAAGTATTTATTCTCTAGCCTGTTTTTCATCAGAAAAACTTCTTTTAGACTCAGAAGGTGAAGTGCAATTGTATCATGGGTTACACCATTAAATAGCTAACTAAATTCCACAGTTTTTAGGAAATTTGACAGCTTCTAGGGTGCTCCAGAGAGGAGCGAGGAATTTACAAAAACTATTAATAATTTAATTAAAGTTTTAATAAATGATTTATGTTTTGCACGTTAAAAGGCCCACTGAAAGTGGATTTAAAATAACCAAACTTAACTCATCTTTTAGGAAATTTAATGCTGATTAAGAAAAGATCATTGTTTTGGTTTCTTAGCTAAACCAAAGTAGAGAAAACTGCCATTTTTTAGAAAAAAGTAAGATTTTAAAAATAAAAAATCTATGTTGATATCTAACATTCTGCCCCGTTTGGCATGTAGTATTACCCATTTTTTTTTTTTTTTTTTTTTACACTAGGTCTGGGACATCCAGTTTATAGCTTGAGAAACCAATAACAACTTTTAATTTTTATGAAAAGAGCGTTCAGCCTATTTTATTCAAAATATTTTGTAGTCACAGTTGTCTTGATAATGGCGTGAGTGCCGAAACGTTGAACAAAAAATTGTAAAAGTTGAGTTTAATAAAAGGATCACAACAAAACTTGAATAACATCTGTCTAGTCTCAAATCAATAAAGAATTACCATCAAGACTTCAGATTAAAACGCGTTAGATTCATAAAATTGTAATAATGATTATTTAAATGCTTCAATAAGAACATAAGAAATGGCCACTCACAGCATGAGAGAAGCAAACATGCCTCCGATAACGAACATTACAAGATCGCTGGGCGGAACGCTTATCTTCCTGCAGCCTGAAGACACTGTGGGTCAGCCGAGCTGTCTTCAGAAGCCCGTCCATGGCTTGGCGTAGCTTCTTCATGCTCGGTCGCAGTTCACGACTCCAATCGCTCATGTTGGCCAGTTCTAGACCTGCGGTTAGACTGACCTCAGCTCAATTGGGACTAAAGAAATAATATAAAGATGTGTGGAGCATTTAGCAAGTGCATTAGCTCCTCTACGATTAATTTAAAATAAAAAAGAAAAACACTTTTATATATAGTCCTCATACTTAAAAAACTGATACATATTAAATAATAGGAAAATCAGGGTACTGTCAAAATTAGTTCAATAATATCTGACTAAATGCGCCGCTAGGTGGGTTCCTCGCCTCTTAACAGCTGACCAGAAATTGCATCGTCTTCAGGTGTGGGACAAATCCTTGCACGATTTCAGGAACAAGGAGACCAATTTATCATTCACATTATCACCTGTGATGAAACATGGGTCCACCACTACACCCCAGAGTCTAAACAAGCGAGTATGGAGTGGAGAAAATAAGGAGAACCTGGACCAGTGAAAGCCAAATCACGTTTGTCGGCTGGCAAGGTTTTGGCTACTGTTTTTTTTGACCAGCGTGGATTGCTATATCTCGATTTTTTGCACAAGCGCAGGACAATTAATGTGTCCTACTACTGCGACGTTTTGAGTGAGGTCCGACTTGCATATCACCACAAAAGACGAGACCTATCGATCAGGGAAGTGGTTCTTCTCCATTACAATGCTCGCCCCCATACAGCAGCCTTACTAGGGAAAAATTGGAGCAGCTGGGGTGGGAAACATTGGAACACCCTCCTTACAGTCCAGACCTGTCACCCTGTGACCTTCATGTGTTTGGCCCTCTCAAGGAAGCTTTGGGAGGCCAAAGATTCGATAGTGATGCTGAGGTGCTGCAGACACGACCTGCCTATCCGCTGGGAAAAATGTGTTTCCAAATCAGGATATTATGTAGAAAAATAAACTATATTCTTTTTTGCGTTTAAAATAAAAATAAATTAAAAAAAAAAAGTCTCGTTTATATTTGATTCACCCTCGTAATCTACACTGTAAGTAATCTTCCCAGCTGTATAGTAATACATTAAGGCGTCATGATGAGTTAACAATTAGAATTACAATATTTCACAGTTTTATAAAACACTATAAAAAATTGAAAATATTCTCAATCATGTAGAGAGAGATCATCGATCAAGATAATATAATACCTTCAGTGAATTTATTCCTAGGAGGAGGTTTCGGAGGCGCATTAGCTACTTCGCCATTTGTTTTCAATGGAGTACTATCATTCTGTTCCTTTTGTACCTGGTCGGTACTTTCGGAAGCGGGTACTTGTGAAGAGCAAAGCTCACTTCTGAAGCTCTGAGATCTTCCGATATTCGTCTTTGCATTCCTGAAAATGTTAAAAAAAAAAACGATAAGGTACATATTAAACAAATAATATTCATAGAAGGGAAACCAAAAAATTATACAGATATTTTTCTTCCTGGCCTTTTTTAAAACAATTCAACTACTAAAAATACTAGAAAACAATAAATAAAAATCCATGAATATTTTAACGTGCAACATAAAATATATGTTTCGAAAGAGTTTTTAGACATGTTGGAACAAACTGTTTCAGTACAGATTAGTGACTGTTCTAGTACATGTTCCTGACTGTTCGAGTATCTTCTAGGCTTGTCGGGAATATTATAGATTGTGTTAATTCAGCCAAAAATAAGAAGCAATGCACTGGAGAGTTATTCTAGCTCTGAAGATCGAATCAAATGGTTAACGTTTGTGTTACTGTGTCGTTACAAGTTGATACTTTTTATAAAATTGTTAGTTAATTGAGTTTATGTTGTTTGTCTGACATTGTGAATTATTATTTTCATCCAATAAAAATTATTTAAACCCTCATAAGTGCTACAATAGTATGAAATTTTACAATTTTAGTTATGAATTTAATTTTATTTATTTATTTTTTTAACAAAACATGGTTATTTCAATCAATTTCACACAAAACAATTAACTCAACAGATATGTTTACATTGTACCTTAAGGTGCGTTTACACTCTCAAACCAATAGTACAATCTGGCTTGCGCAAGCCAGTTTGTGTAAATGGTTTGAATGAAATATTTCCTTTTACATTTTCAGTTCAATTTTAGACAAAGTGAAGTGTAGTTTTATAAGTTCTATAACTTCTATGAAATACCGCAAACGTTGGTAATTAGTGTTTAGTTTTATAAAATGGAATGGTGTGTGTGTGTTATAAAGAAGAAGATGCAATCGAAGGTTAGAAGGAAATGGTGTAAACAATGGTTAGTTAAAAGGGGTTTGTTTTCTCACACAAAATAAATTACTGAACTACGCAGTGAGCCTGAAGATTTTCGCAACTATTTGAGTATGGACGAGACAACAGATGTACATTTGTTAAATTTAATCACACCCATTATTCGAAGAGAGAACACAGTGATGAGACGTGCAATAACCCCCCCCCCCCCATGAACGTCTCTCAGCTATGCCGAGATTTTTAGCATCGGGGAGATCTAACGAAGATTTAAAATTTTCGACAGCTATTTGCGCTATACATAAGGCATTGAAGAACACATATTTAATGGGGAGTTTATTGAATATTAATTTTAAGTAGAAATAATATACAAATAAATTGTATTACGAATATATTTATCAAAGAGTAGACAATTCGGATTAATTAAACAGAGGTATAGGTATAGGTATAGGTATAGGTAGGACCCCAAAACGTGTATTTCCGTTGAAAACTGGAAGTCGAAATTTTTCACGATTCCAATACCTTCCCTTAATATATATTTCATATATTGGTAAGTGAAAATAATAATCATCACAAGTTAATAAACATACCAAGATTGATAAAAAAACATAACCGTGTAAACAGGAATATTTAGTCTATTGTAAATGGCCCCTGGCGGTCAAAAAGCAAAACAACGTTTGGTTCAAAACTTTATTCTAAAATTCTAACTAGGTAAACAAGCCTTTAACACGTTAGGTGCGGCATCGGTCCCCGGGGTCTGATGCCTTACATTCCTTCTTAACTGCCGATTTTCACATGAAAATGTCCGAATGGCCGAACACTTCAAATACTCAATTTAGTCGATTTTTAATGAGATTATTGCATTTTAGTGCAGAAAATGTGTTGTTTTTTAGAATCGGACTCCGAGGTCCGATTTTCGATAAAGAATGGCGTAAATCCTGTATCGGCCTGTACTGCGTCTATTATGTATAGTTTCAATCCTTACCAAGAGATAATGCCCGTGAGATGCTCACTTAATTTCCTTTTAATCAAAAGATAACGCTTTCATCAAAGTATTCCCATCTGACCCCGACGTCCGATATCATCTGTGGCTCATGCTAGCAGTCGGATCCTGGGGACCGATACCGTCCTATTCAGGATACCCCTAAAATACGCCGCCGCACCTAACGCGTTAAATATTTACAATGAAAATGAAAATGAAAAAATTTGAATGAAAATGAAAAAATATGAATGAAAATGAAAAAAATATGAATGAAAATGAAAAAATATTGTTCCCAAAAAGGTGAAACATGCAGGCCATACCTGAGCCTAACAGCTGGCGAGCTGCAGCGACCACAGAGGAACTTGACCTTGCTGACGAGGCACATGACGGAGGCCTCGATGTTCAGCTGCGTCAGGTCCCAGGGCTCTGGCTCCTCCGTCGGGCGATAGTAGTTGGCCGAGGGCGAGCTGCACATGGCGTGCGTGTCCAGCCACAGCCCGGGGTCCTTCTTCTTCTCTTCAACTTCCCCGTTCTCCAGATTTCCTTCCTGTTCTTCAGATTTCTTGATGCTTTGCTATAAAAAGGAAATAACTAACTTTTAAAGCAATGAAGTAAAAATTATATTTATAGAAAGAAAATTAATAATAATATCGCATGTCGGTAAGAAAATGGTTACATCTCCGAATATATCAATTTTGAGTAATGTATACCGTTGGAAACAGAATTACAATGCCAGAATACAGTCACAATAGTATTAATAGTTCCGTTAGAGTAAGACGCAACTTAACAAATTTTTTTTAAGCAGGGGATGGTTGTGTTAACCCTTTGACAGCGCAATTCCAGTATACTGGGACCGGCCGGCCATGCCCTGAGCATGCTGTGCCAGTATACTGACATCGCTCTTTTATCGTATAACTGTGCAATGCCAGTATACTGGATCGTTGATGTGGCGATCTAGTGGAGGTTATTCGTACTTGTAAGTCTAGCGCTGATCGCTAGATCACGTGAGACATCAGAAGTAATTTCTGACTTATAAGTTGTGCTTTCCCGCTTTTAACGCTTGATAGCATGAGCCTTCAGAAATAGGACCGGAGACTAGGCCTGCCAATATACATTCTGGTTTGTACATAGGTGATGAAAAGGTGATAAAAACAATACCTTTTGTAGAAAAAAATTGTTATTTCATAATTAAATTTGTATTTTATTAAAAATTAAAAAAAACAGGCTAAATAATATTTCGTAATAATAACTGGAGACTAACAAGTAATTTTTTTCATTAAAACTAATAGGAACCTAAATGAATAGCTAGAGAAATAACACCGCAAGGGTCAGCAGGAGTGTTGAAAATTCCGTGCGCCAGCGGGTAGTAACCTTGAGGCAGGCCGGCACAGCCACCTACCCCCAATCTCATATCACCTCGCGCAGTTAAAGGGTTAACAGAGGTAGAAGACTATTTTCCTAAGTTGCTGATCGTAGGTACATATTAAAATTGAGAATGCAGTGAAATGAAACTTCACCTGTGATTATACAAAAAAGATCGATGTTTAAAAAAAAATTTTTTTTTTGGATTATCACATTTGAAGTTTCAAAATATTATTTTTGTCAACGTTTCAACCCAAATTTTAGGTCATCATCAGGGCTCTTTGACTGATGGTGTACAAAGCATGCCAAAAAAAGTTCCAAAAGCATTATGACACCATCAGCCATAGAGCTTTGATGATGACCTAAAATTTGGGTCAAAACGTCGACAAAAATAAAATATGTAATTCTTATATATTAGTACTATTTATTTTGTCCGCACCCCCAATAATTTTCTTTCAAAAATTGACATTATACAAAAATGATTAAATAAATAAAAGAAAAATAAAGCTAGCTGGTAAAAAATGATGGATACCTCAAGATTGTAGTTCTCATCGATGGGTGTTGATGTCTCGTCGGGGAAAGTGAGGAACCCCTCCTGGCTAGGGCTTTCGGGGGAGCCGGTGAACCGCAGCTGTTGGGTTATCCTCTTGAAGGGGGAAGGCGTTCCTTCTGTTCTACTCACCTTGTGCTCTTCAATGAACTTCAGGGCCTCCTCGACAAGTCCAGGGTCCCAAAGGGTAAGCAGGGTCCTTGTCTGCAAATATATCATTTTTTTAAAAGTCAAAAGTAATCTTAATTTTTTTCCATAACGAATATAAAAACTGTGGGACCAATTTAAGAAATATTCATAAACAACAAATTCATATTACAAATATATACATTGTTTAAATATATATATATATATATTTCTTTTCTTTTTTTCTGACAATCTTATTTTTTTTTTTTTTTTTTTACGTTTTTTTAGACAATCTTTTTTTTTTGGGGGGGGGGCACTGAAAAAGATAATCTTATAATAATAATGCCTAAGAAAAATAAATTTGATTGTTATGCTGCACATATAAGAATGATAATTAGAAGTAATTATCAACAGTATAATAAGTGATAAGTTAAGTAAACAATAAGAATCGTGTATCGAAAAAAAAAAAAAAAAACTTTGATAAGAAATATATGATACATTAATAAGATAAAATATTAATTTAGAAAAAAAATAGTTTAAAAAAAAAAAGTTCGGATGCCAATTTCAGAGTTTGTTTAGGCGCCATATTTTTAGAAAACTAGAATAAATTAATGTTATGGTAAGAAAATACAAGAATTTTCTTCTTGATTTCTTGCTAAATATTATTCATTAAAATATATTTGAGTAAATTGAGAGGTCTGATTCGGTTTGGGATATAATAGCTCGGACTCTACCATAGTAAACAGGAAGGGAACCTTAAAAAGTAAAAAATTAATGAATTTCAGGAGTAATCATAGCTCGATTGCTATACGCATACTATTAGCCATTAAAATTGAAAAATCCAGACATAGGGGGACAAGTGCTGGAGAGTTGAGAACCAGACTGTCTTAAGTCCATTTTAATGCTCTTTCAATATAATTCATTCATTCAAACACTTGACTTAGGACAGTTGAACCCCAACGGAATCGATTATTTTTATAGTGTCAATTGATTCCGTGTTTTTGATTAAAAAAAGGTCAACAGTAAGGATCTAGCTCAAGCTTATATTTTTTAAATAGTATTTGTAAAATATAAAACACCTTATAAAATTTTTGTATAATTTTTTTTTTTTTAAAACAAGACTTTCTTTGGGGACTAGTAGTATTCATTGAGACAACTGACAGTGTTCTTGATTTAATAAAGGTCAACAGAAAGGTTTTTTTTAAATGTTATTATAGAATACAGTCGTTGCCACGGTGAAACCTCCTAAGTGACAAAAACATGATTGTACAGGAGAAACAAATAACTGATTTTTAAATAATAACAGTCACTTTTTCCTAACAAAAAAAAAAAAAAAAAAAAAGAGTAATCTAATGAGTAATCTAATGTATACTAACACAAAAAAATCTTATAATTCTTACCATGCACTTGTACAATCGAAGCAATAAAAAAATATGAGATTTCTATTGGTACGTTTTGCGATGAGGTTAACTCTTATATACAGGACGATTCTTTTTGATCAGTTTAAATCATGTTAAGATTTTTCAACAAATGAGTGCTTTCTACTAGCACATCGGTGGTAAAATCTTCTTTCCAACGATATCGAAATCACGTTTTGGATTTTTTGTCACATAGGATGTTTCACCGCGGCAACGATGATATAAAACTCCTTTTAAAAATATTTGTATAATTTTTTTTTTTAAAGTCTTACTTTGGCGACCATGTCATCACAGATCGGAAGCATGCCGAGAGTTTTCTTTTCCTTGGCCAGCTTCATTAGAGATTTCATACCGTCGACGACTTCTCTCCTCAGCTGCTTGATGGCTTGGATGGCGTCGTGCGCCATCGAAATCTTATCGATTACAGGGTTCTCGCTTTTGTTCTTGATCGGCGACTCTTTCACTTGCTGCAACAGTCTAAAAAGAAACCTGTTCCAATACCAAGTCACATGGGATATTTACAACATCAGTAAAAAAAACAACAAAATAAGTAAATAAAAATTAAATATAACATACTTAATCAAACCACCATTTTTCGATTTGTGAGAATGGGCGGTGAAGGCACCCACTGTTATTATATCATAAAAACCACATTTCTTCAGAGTATCATTTTGAACCCACATCCTCTGGAGATGAAGATTAACGGGAGCGAATTCTAACGATCTGTCAAATTTACGAGATGAAGGTTTGAAAAAACTACCTGTAAATTGTAAATCGACTAAATAAGTTGTAAATCAATAAGTAAAATAAAATCAATAAATAAATCAAATAAATTGTAAATCAATTAAATAAGTTATTTAAAAAGTAAATAAAAATAATATTAATCCTAACCTTTATGAGCTTGAAGATTTTCTTTAGCTTGAGAATAGAGATGAAGTAAGTGAAGATGCCTGTCGAGGAGTTCGACTTGAAGCGAATGCCACGGTTCGACAAGTTCTCCCATTCCGGACACCTCTTGCAGTAGTTCCTTTTCTTCATTAATCCAAAGTCCGCTACATTTAAATTAGTAAAAATTATAATTATATCTCAAAAATAATAAAATGATAAAAAAAAAATCAACAATAACCAAATCTGACCAGGATATGATTTCATAGTACAGAAACAACATAAGATCTAGTATATCTTATTCAAAGTCATACATAATAAAGTATATTTATTAAGCATTGAAAAAACATTGCTAATATTCCTGATCAGAGTTTAGACTAGTGCAGTCGATAAAATGTATCAATATAGAATTAAAAGGGGTGAAAAATAAAACAGGGATAGGCAAAGATCAGAGATTTAAAGTATGTGTGCAATGTATATACAGCCTTGGCCTTAAGTATAAGGCACCAACATATTTTCTTTAAAAATCTAAAGAGGGAAAAAGTAGCATCTAATATCATAACATAATTTATTCAAAGATAAAACAAAGTCAATTTAATATTTGGTCATCGAGCCATTGGCTTTTACTATCTCACTTTTCCTTTTTGGCATTGAATTCACAAGTTTTGAACAAACGTCTTTGTCTAATTTTTCCCACTCTTCTATTAAATACAAAAATAAGTTGTCTTTTTTTGTAGGGTTACATTTACCGACTGCATTTTTAATTATGCATACCAACTAAATTTTTAATTTAGACCATAGGGTAAACCATACAGTTATTGACACACCAACTTTAACTTAAAGAAATAAGTAAACTAGTCCTAATTTTATTTCAAGATATACATGAATCTAATGTTTGAAGGCTCCTCTGAGTCGTCTATGAAGTAAGACTTTAACAAACAAACCATAGGGAAGATTTAACAATTAAATCCACAGGGTGTCAATAACTAGTTATTGCACTTTTAACAATAAATATTGCCATATGGTAAAACTATTGAACTTTTGACCCAAAAAAACCTCTTGAGTCTTTGTAAGGATAGACAAAGAGGATCGATAGGAAGTTTCAATTTGATCCCTTCATAAAAAGTATTTTTTTTAATTTCACCACAGAAATGTAGTCTTAAAGGTGTCAATAACTGTACGGTTCACCCTGTGTGCTCAATGGGATTGAGGTTGGGGACTGAAGAGGCCAGCCAAGCTTCTTAATATTATTTTTTTTTCTCGAACAATTCTCTACTTTTCATGAAACATTTGGGGATCCATTTTTGTCAACACAAGTTTTGGGAGCCACAGTGTAATTACAGAATTATTAAATAAAGTGAAATAGACAATTTTGCAAGGTGCCTAATACTTTTGGCCTAGGCTGTATGTATTTATTGGCATGGGTCAGGAATCGATTCTTTTCTTCTTTTTTTAAATACTGTTTAGAAAAAATTCTTTTTAAATATTTTTATGTTAATTTAATCTTTTATCATGGGTAAACACCTAATTCAATTTTATATTAATTTTAAATATTTTATTTTTGAAGAGAAAAGATTGGTCTCAGCCGCGAGTCTAACCCGGGTCTCATACATGACATGCAAGGTACGCTACTACACTCCGCCACCCCGCTCACTTCCAAGCAGAGCTAATCTTTCCTCTTCATTGATCCCTCTCCCCTATTTCGCATTTTACGAATTTTCACAGGGAGAGGACAATGTGACTAATTTGCGGGATCTCTTGACATCGTCAATTTTAAATATTTTTATGTTAATTTAATCTTTTATCGTGGGTAACCACTTAGGTGGTCCAGATGAAATCGATGGATTTTTTTTTTTTTAAAGTTTTACGAATTGATAATCTCATAAAAAGAACTTGGCACTGAGAATTGCACAGGCTCTAGCCCCACACCATCTAGACGATCTAAAGCCTTACATAATTACAGGTTAATAGTTAAAAAAAAAAGGGACATTTGAAGGACTTGCTTTTCTGCCATTAAGCTAAAATTTACAAACAGGAAAAATTGTTAGTTATCTCTTAGTAAAACAACTTTTATTTACTGCGAATCCAACACGATACTGAATATTGGCTCCTATTCGAACATATTGAACACTTGATTTTTTATGGTAAACCTAAATATAAAAAAAAAAAGAAGATAAAAATAGAAAAGTAAAACTTACAGAAGCTGTTGCGGAAGCTGGAAACATAACATGCTCTCTGCCATAACCTCATGGACACTTATATCGCCACCGAGGCCAGAATGGAACCTGTACGTCTGAACAGTTGTATTTCCGAATACATGTTTGAACGCACCCTGCCTAGGCAGCTTCAACTTACAGCCGAGCCTAGGCGGGAGAGACTGAGACCTACGATGGCAATAGACCTAAAACAAAGCAAGGCTTAATAAAGCAACTATTTTTTTTATTAATATTTTAATTCTTTATTAAATAAATAAGTAATTATGGTACTTCTAATTGCACCAATCAATAAATTCTTATTACACCAAGGAACAACACATTTATTGGAAATTACTATTTTATTTATTCCACATAAGGTCAACGATTTTCATATATTTTCACAGATGTTTTTTTCAACACTCACTAATTAAAACAGATGATTTTTATAATTTATAAATAATTGACAGTGTTGCCATATGGTTGCACAAATTAAGAAAAAAAATATTTACACCATTATTTACTATATTAATATTATACTAGTTATTTTCTAATAACATAATTAATAATATTTTACAAATAGAATGTTATTAAATATTAATAACTTTTAAAAGGTTTATATAAAAATTTATATACATGGGCAACACTGCTTCATCGACATACATGGGCAACACTGCTACAATTACATAGCATTCCCATAGGGGTACCATGGAAGGGAAAAAATGAAATAAATAATTACCAATTAACCAGGATATTAGTCAATATGACTAATTCCTTCAATTCCCAAACTGGATTGGACGTCTACCACTTGTTCGAAATTATAAGAAAGTGATGAGAAGGCATACTCAATGAAATACAATACACATACAGTGAATAAGAGATTGTGAAATTTGGGTCAAATTATTTTATTTTTTTTGGGGGGTTTAGCAGGTATTCATCATATGATACCACATGGGTGCAAAACATTAAAGGCTGTCATCTAATCAACTACTAATCACTTTTACTTAATTAACATATATTTGAATGATATTTCATTTTAGCATAGGGGAGAGCGGGATTGCTTGGCAACAGTTTTCAATTTTTTGATTGTTGAGTCGTTCCTGTTAATATAATCCCAATAGGGCTGATACCACTGTAAACTCTAAGTATTAGAGAACTTCAAGTATTTTTTTCAACATATAATATTTAATACTAAGATCAAAGAAAGTTGAAGAATTTGTCAATCCAGAGTATGCCAATTAGCTCCCTATGTAGGGCAGGTTGGCCTAGAAGGTGGGGTTGTTTAGCCATTTCATTCAAGTACTGCCTGACAAATATTATTGTTATTAAAAGCTGTACTATAATGGTATAATAATTTTGAATTGGTTTTTAAAAGCTTTTAAGGGAAAATAGAATGAAGATAGAAGATTAGACTGTCATCACTTTCTGCATAGGAAATATTGCTCTCATCCTCCTTGCTGGAACTAAAGACAATTGGTAGTTTCACCTTTGTTTATGTTTACCTTGCTTTTGTTAATTGCTACTGCGCAAACAAATCCCAGTTGAAGAGAGCAAACTAACCCCATAGGAGAGATCATATGAAAGCTGGCAGGACAGGGGGGAACAATCAAACAAGAAACTGGTTAGTCGAAAGGTTAGGTTTTTCAAAGGAGTTTGGGGCTATGTGAACAGAATCGGAGTCAAATGTTTTGCCATGCCTTTAAACCAAATTTACAGAAAATATAAAAATTTATTTAAATGTTCAAAATCAATCAATCAATGAAGCACACTCTTCTCTACACTGTTAGCATCAGATTGAAAACTCAGGACAAGACTCCCGGGGTCGAGCGGGTCACATAGTACAATGGTGGGGCCTTCACAACAGATGTGACGGAAACTATAAGCCAATGGCCAACCAACCCCCTATGCCAACCAACCCCGCTCTCCTCGACTTCAATAAATATTCAATTTGAAAATCATGGACATAACTCTAAATCAAGCATTAATAATACATGTTATATAGATAACCTCAACAAAGATCCATAACCAACATCAGCAACTAAAATCCAATTATGGTCTCCCAAATTGTGAGGAAAAGACTTTAAGTATTTCAAACAATGCCCATGAGTATCCACTTCAAGAAAATTTGTAGTTTCTAAAAACATTGTGTACGCCTTCCATGTTTTTTTAATGTGATATTGGTACTTATATATTTTTTTAAATTGTTTACCGAGTTTAAATTTTTTTATTTTGAATCAATTACAAATACCTTAAATTTTGAATTAATTTTGTTGAACACACTTTATGCAAGAAACTTTTAATAGAGCTAAAGTGAATACAAGCACAAGAAGACATAACCTTATGTCTCCAATAAATCAAAACATGCTCCATGACTTCTATTAAATTATTATATTGAATTTTTTTCTTTCTGTTCCTTGTTCATGAAAAATCATACAGAAGTAAAATTGATAAATCGTGTGCTGGAATGGTAGATACTGAAGGATATCAATTTCTCAATAATGAAGGTTTGAAATTCTCATTGACTATTTACCCAAAAAAAGTGAAAACACTACTTATTGCAAAAGAAAAAAGAATGTAAAAAAAAAAGTGGAGATACTGGCTATTGATAAAGCATGCATTACAATTGTACAGACAAATTTTTTTCACAAGTTTAAAACTAATAAATTAAAAAATTGTAGGATTCACTCACTCTTAAATTATTAATCAGTATAATCGTAAATGTTGACAGAGCAAAAGATATATTAAAAGTATTTAATGTACACTGAAAACTGAACGAACCAGAGAATCGTGGTGGGATACGGTTCTAAGTGGTGTACTCTCGGTACTGGCATTGCTGTCTTCCCGCTCCAGGGACCACACGTGGATGCTGAGGAAGCCGACCGTGGTGTTGTTGTTCCCCTTCAGCGGTATCCTCAGCCTGTCCGTTTCCTGAAGGGAAGATAGGGTAACACATGCGCTTCCTGCAACACAGAATGCAGTCGTGCAGTTATATTTAACAAACTATAGCTTAATGATATCTTATATCATGAAAAGAAATGAAAATTATTATCAATTTACAAATACCTTCGGAGTCCAGAGTAATGCCTTTCTTTAAACTAAGAACTAAGTTTCTAAAATAATATATAATTAAAGACTATCTTATACCATATTTTTTCACACCTTAAATGTTTTAAATAATTTTAGCATTACATATTTACGAATTACGGCATTAATTACGGTTTTTTAATTTTAGTTTGCGAGAACTAACAAGCGATCACATTGAAAAAGATGGTCGTGGTAGTCAGGGGGGGGGGGTAATGTCGGGGTAGTCAGGGGGTTTTACCCCCCCCCCCTGACTACCGCGACCAACTTTTTTAATGCGATCTCTTGTTAGTTCTCGCGAACTAAAATTTTTAAAACCGTAATTAATATGGCTTTTTTTTCGTGACTAATTACCTCTCGCACAGATATTTAGTCCAAAAATCTTTATTATGTAAGACTATAGATTAGGGAGGGTTTTCCCCGACCCCACCAGGGACCACCACTGTCGCCGACTCGTTTCCCTCGCGGTCAAGTTGGCTCTCGCACACGTAAATTTTCATTAACTAATTACTATGGGTTTTTTTTCCCTAGCTAATTACCTCTCGCAAAGGTAAATATTCAAAAAGTCCTTATTATGCTTTTATCATATTTTATCAAGGTTTGGTGAATTAATACATTCAGATTATGATTTAGTATGTGAATATTTAAATATTACAATTCTTTACATTTTGAATTTATAATTATTGAAAAACTAGACATTGTGTAAAAATAAACATAGTCAATTGAAAAAAATTACAATTAAAAACATTCATTTTCAGTTTTTGGATGAGAGGTTGAGTTGGTATTTAATTTATTATTAATCAAATCATTTTAGTCAAAACACTTAACTCTTAAGATAAATAAATTCATTTTATTACAATTTTTAAAATCCAGTAACATCCTTATGAATAGAAATAAGAAGCTCAAAAACAAACTGCTAAATTTGGCAGAAGCATGTAAACCAATATATTAAAAGAAAAATAAATAAAATCAATATATACATACATATCATAAGGAAGAGAAAATGGTAGGGGGTGGTCAAAATAAATAGCATTAATATGCAAGTATTACATATTTAATTGTGCCGACGTTTCGACCCGAATTTGTGAAATCCTTGCACTTTGACACCATCAGCCAAAGAGCCCATGATGAGGACCTGAAATTAGAGTCAAAACGATGGCAAAATTAAATATGTGATTCCTGGGTATCAGTGCTATTTATGTTGACCGCACCCCCAACCATTTCCTTTTCATTATAACTACGGTCAACTATCTTCCACCATTATAAATCATAAGGTTTTTTTCTGTGTACAGTTTATGAAGAGCGGCTGCTGGGCATGGCCTGTTTTGAGAGGTTATGCGAGACATGTTATTGAACTCCCATCGCATCTTTTTCAGTTAAAAAGTGCCTTGATTGGCTTTAATAGATTCCAGCTTTCGACTCCCGCTCGCTACGCTCGCTCTTCAGAGATAAATGAACCTCCAAAAGAAAGATGGAGATCAGGCCTTACTTTGAAAGGCGCCTAAATGAAAGGTGCAGAAGCCACTGTTCAGTGCTTGTACCTTTTTCTGAATACAACATGAAGTAGAGGTGATAGATATTCAACTGTTATTCTTTACAATAGTTTGAATTCAGGATAGAATCAGAATTTTCAGTCAACACTTTTTTATTTTCGAAAGCCAATGTTTCGATCCAACTTGTGGATCTTCATCAGAGCTTCTGAGTCCAGAGTAATACAAAGATCCATGAAGTAATTAACATCCTTTTAATTTGACTTTGTAGTGTTTTCTTAGAAGCTGGAGGAGTTGGTTGATTTTATAAAAAAAGTCACCTAAATGATTGGCGTTTTTATCAGGTTTTTAACTATTTCATTTAATGAAAGGATTTAAATATTGGACCTGGTGGAAAATAAGTAACAAACAAACCAACAAAAGAAGTAACCAAGTAAACAACAAAAGAAAATCAAATTTAAATAAACAAACAAATAATTTGAGATATGGTCATACCTATATAACACTCTTGGTTTTCAAAATTATGAACAAACCCATGTGTCAGGAAGATAATAGTCATATCAAAACATCTGATTTAATTTCTTTATAATATAAAAAGAGAGGTGAAGAAGACATTTTAAATTTTTAAAAATCTGAATGTAAACTAAAACAAGTATACCTATGGGAGTCGCTGTTTGAGACACTGTCTCCCTGACATCAAACGCTGTGAACTTTATCTTCGTTTCGCTGTTGAGTCCATCGCTGCTCCTGAAACTGATGGTGCTAAGGAAACTAGGGTTACTGCTCCTCTGAAAATTTGAAAACAATAATAATAAATATCAATAATAATATAAAATAAAAAATCCAATAAAAAAAAAAAAATTGTTCTAATACATCAAATATAAACCATACTTCATGATTTTGGTCCTTTGGTTTTGAAAACATTCTAGTTGAGATTTTAAGTAAAAATGAGATTTTTGATGCTCCAGATTCTCCTATAACCCAATTCATCCCGAGGGTAGAAATAATATGAATTTTCGATGTTTATATTTATATTTTAATTATATAATATATATGTCAAAAATACATGACAGGTAAATATTAAAAATAATCATCTTTCAGGACCTTATTTTTTGGAAACACTCCTCATGGGCATTAAGGGGTCAAAATTAAAAAAAAATAAATCAATCCCAATATTCTTTCAATCAAGATTAGGCATACAAAAAATTGCTAAAAATATATTTTCCATGATATTCTTGAAATCCTCTCTCAAGGCATGGGGAATTCTGTGCCTAGCTCCAACTACATTGACATCAACCCCTCGTGCCATTTCACGCCGTTACTTCCCGCATCGCCTGCAATTTCAAACAATAGAATCTTATTTTTTACTCGCTTTCTGCGAAACCGATACGTGTATTTAAGTTTGTGGCGTTTTCCAAGGTAAATACCCTGTATACTCATAGTCTTTCAGCCACATCCATGCCTGTATAAAACAAACCCACCAACAAACACTCATAGATGAACATATCGTAACTTCAAACATAGTATTCAAAGGTCCTGTAACCCTGTAGTTCAGAGGTCCTGTAAACATGCAAATACTATGCACATATGTAAATACCTTAAACTTATAAGGGGTCACCTGTGGTGTAGTGGTTAGCATAGAAACCTACAATACTAAAGGTCGCGGGTTGGGAAGACAATCACTATCTACACAGATAGCCAAGCTGCACTGGGTGCACTCAATAACATAGACATTAACTCCAAGGTTGTATGGGAGTGTAAAACAAGACTCAACAGCCTAGCAAACAACAACAGAGTGAATGTAGAATGGGTGCCAGGCCATACTGGCATACCAGGAAATGAGAATGCAGACACTCTAGCCAGGAAAGGATCCAACATCAAACCTATCACTCCCGAACCGGTGTGTGGCATCAGCAAAAGCTCTGCCAAAAGGAGGATAGAGGAGATCTATGGAGCAAAAAGAAAACAATTTTGGATGACGCAAAACCTACGACACTCCAAATTGTTCCTAGAGAGTCCTTCTGCCAAGAGGAGCGACGAAATTCTAAATCTTGACAGGAAAGCTATTAAAAGACTTACAGCTATTTACACCGGACACTGTAAGCTTAGAAGTCATATGTACAGGCTCAAACTGGCGGCATCACCAATTTGTCGATACTGCGAGAAAGAGCGTGAAACAGCCTTTCACATAGTCTGCCTCTGTGACAGACTCGCAGGACTTAGATTCAGGCTGTTTGGCCTGGACAGCATCACTGACCCTAAGGAGCATGAGGTAATCAACCCAAGCAGCCTACTCAAGTTTACTGAGGTTCTTAAAATTAGCCTCTAGGGCAGCTTGGAACCCAGGCAAGAATTTAGGCGCACAATAGGCCCATATGGGCCGCGGCGCACTTGCCTCCAAAAAAAAAAAAAAAAAAAAAAAAAAAAAAAAAAAAAAAAAAAAAAAAAGGTCGCGGGTTTGCGTTCCGAGGTGGCCCTAGGATTTTTTAATGAGAGTAAAAAATCCTTGTCTATACCGTCCCTTGGATAGGACGTAAAATGGAGGTCCCGAGCCTATACGATGTCAGGTACTCATTAAAGACCCCTGTCCTAATTATACCTGGATAGGCAAAATTTAGCTCCCACTGTAGCATCGTCCGATTAGCCTTAGTGGCATAAAGTGATATTAAATCTTAAACTTATGTTTGAAAAATAAATAATCTATAATTTAAACACATCTATTCTTTACTTCAACCCTCACCTTTGCCCATGACTCACTAAATAAGCTCTATACGATACTAAGTATGTGTACTTTAATTAACTGGGATTCAAGTAGGTTAAAGTGCGAATGCTTCGCACGGGTCAAATAGTTTATAAAAGCTTTTTCCAAAAATTAAGTTTAGAGCAGTCATAAACCAGTGAAACTAACATAACATAAAACGATTCGTTTTAGAATAAGAATTAGATAGATAGATACATTTATTTACAAAAATATTTACAATCTACTTATCATTAAATCTCGTATATAGACAATGAACTAAGGAGTTCGTCTGTCGAGGTTATTTGTTATTCAATAACATACAACATTACTATACATAGATAAAGTTATACATAGTACACTTAATAATTAAATTCATTAACTAATTCGTTTCTGTAATCAATTGTTTTTTACTTTCACTTACCTATATATGAAATATATAGTAAGTGGAAGTATTGCGATCGTGAAAAAATTTCGACTTCCGGTTTTCAACGGAAATACACGTTTTGGGGTCCCCTGAGTCCAAATGACCAAGTCCCACGAAATGGTCTGTGTGTGTGTCTGTGTGTCTGTGTGTGTGTATGTGAACAGACTAGCTCAAAAACTATAAACCGTGGGAATCTGAAATTGGGTATTTAGTGTAGGTATATGCCCGCGATGTGACAGCAAAAATTTCATCAAAATTGCTCAAAGGGAGGGGGTACTTTATTTAATAACTTTTTACGTTTTTTTTCGATTTTCTCAAAAACGGCTCTAACGATTTTGATTGAACTGAATATTTGATCTATTTATATGCCCGAGATATGACTGTAAAAATTTCATCAAAATTGATCAACCGGAGGGGGGACTTTACTTAATAAATTTTGTATAATTTTCATGTGTTTTTTTTATTTACTCAAAAAAGGTTTTCACGATTTTGATCAAACTTGGTATTTTATGTATGTATATGCCAAAGGTGTGATAGCCAACATTTCATCAAAATCGGTCAAACGGAGAGGGCACTTTATTTCATAATTTTTTCCCAATTTTTAACTTTTTTTCGATGATCTCAAAAATGGCTTTAATGATCTTTATCAAATTCGTCATGTTTAATGAAAATTAGGTTTTCTTTAATATCAGGTAAGCTTTATCATTATTAAAATGTTCTGAGTTAAGTAAGTTGGTAAGTGAAAGTTGTGTGTTGCGCGCACGCACCAGATTTTTTTAGATATAAATATAATTTTCTATAATCAGGACCATTTAATAATTTCAACGTTTCATCTAGATTTAGCGTCTTTTTTTTTAAGAAAATTAATCTAAACTGCGTCAGCACCGGGCAAATAGAAATAAAGTGCATCGTATCCTCAGCAACATTTAAATTGCATAATGAACAATCATTTCTTTTATTGATCCACGGTTGGTAATTAAGATTAAGTAGCTCTCCCCTGGCTTTAAAAATAAGTCGGATATAATGTATATCCTCTGCCTCGAAATATGTTAATTCATAATTTAATTTTTTATAAAACGAATGGTGTTCGGCATTTCTCGCTCTTTCGGTAAACCTATCCCTCGCTAGTTGACTCAATTTAGATAATAGGCCAGTTTTATGCCTTTCCAGCTGATCTAGTAACCCTTCGGCTAAAAAATCTATGCCAACACTTCTGCCTAGTCTTTTTTAAGGCACTCATCCAACTTAAATTTTTTTCTATTATTTTGAGGGCAATTACTTTCGGTAAACGATTGGTTCCCATCCTTAATACCTTTATAATGTAGTTCAGGTGAATGGATAATGTGTAAATATGTAGCGGATCTAGTTTGGTTTCCTAATATAGCATGTAGTTCGGTGTATTTATAGGTAGCCCAATAATTCTTTTTACAAAATACCTTTGAAGTTTTTCTACTAAATCTAAGTCTTCATATCCCCAGATCTGCGCTCCATAGCACATAACCGTCCTTATCGTAGAATTGAAGACATTAAATTTTTGTTTCAGTGGGACTTGTTTGTTTGACATCAATCCGGACCAAACCACATTCAAAATATTTTTGCAGGCTGTCAGTTTAAGATTGATGTGTGATTAAAAGAATTATTACATATTTAAATACCTGAATTATTTCAGTGTTGGCATATTTCAACCAAAGAGCAGCTGATGGTATAAAGACGTGGACAGCCAATCCTGGATTGGGCGGGCGGCCATTACCATCGCAGAGCAGGTTGTCACAAGCCAATGATATTTCACAAACTGGTAACTCACTCGGGTCTGAAATCAAATTTGTATATAACTATGGCAATCTTATATATACAAATACGAATGACAATATATTTGTTACTTCAAAACTCAAACACTAGGGAGGGAGGTAAAAGTAGGAGGGAGTAAATCTAAAACTTTTACATTACATTGTTCTTTAGCCAAATCTAGTTATGTTAATAATAATACAGCCTATTTTATTTTAGATTACATGTTTTTAAACCATTATATCCCTAATTAATATCCCCACCAAAGGAAAAATATGGATAGGACAAGGGTTTTATGGCGATAAATGACTAGATTATTACGCTCATGGGAAATAATGGACTGTTATAAGGAATGCACAACGTTTCTTATGATTTACTAGAGGAGTGCAACTATCTTTAAAGAGCAACATTTAAAAAATGTTGGTGAAAATTTATAATACGTTCCTATTACACATTAATTGAAAGTAGTTCAAATAATTTAGATAATTTTTATTTTTATATATATATATATATATATATATATATATATAAAAATTTCGTGACCCCATGTTTGTCGGATGTAAAATCAGAAACTACTTAACCGATTTTAAGGAAAAAAATTTGGCTCACTGTGTGTAATTTTGTCCAACTTAAAAGATAGGGTAGTTTTTATCTCGATTATTGGCCTCAATATTTCTTTCTTTGTAAATTAAATGCTTATTATACTACAATGGAGTGTGATTATTTGTAATTTCTATAAATTTCCAACAGATGGCGGTGTAAGTTGATTTATTGTCACAACAGTAAATTTTCTTTTGATATTTAGGGGGGTAAGCATAAATCTATGTTTTCCGGTTTGGACTAGGAAAAGCCGTGTTTTTAAAAAGACAAATTATGTGTCGTGGAAAACATCGAATCTATTTGTTTTGGCAAAAGACAGGTTAACCAAAATCATTGTGCACCTATTAGTATAACCTCCTGATACGATATCTCATATCATCATGTGTTATATTCCAAATTTAATTAATATGTATTATGCCAAAAGTTTTAATTTGGTACATTTTTGTTAACTATTTTAATTGCACTAAAGCCTTTTCTGATTTTATTCTTTACTAGCTAGCATGCCCGGCTTCACTCCGGTAGTTGTGTGCTAGTTTTAATAACAGAAAAACTTTAAAATTAAAGGAAATATAGAACAAAATTAGCACCTTCTTGAAACTTCGGTTTTAACTTGGTATCAATATTCTGCAGGCTTGAGATCTGCAGAGTCCGCCCAAATAAGGAACCCTCTATGGTGGTCCTATTTGATCCAGAAGTATAGAAACTAACGAAGATTCATAGAAACTTTTTTTTAAGATTTTTCTTCCATTTCAAGCTCCCTTAAGATATCCCCCCGTAATTTGAACGGTTTCTGCATATCTCGAATCTTACTACTATTACAAAGTGAAAACCAAAATTTCTTGAAGGCACAATTTTTTCATCATATTTCTTTTTATCTTGAACTATGAGGGATGATAAAATCTGGAATGCTGTTATTGGAGTTAGTCGTTTTGTCAACTGGAATGCTCATCATACGTAGTAACCAAACTAACTTCTTTTTCATAAATACAGTAAGAACACTTCAAACTTTTTATTTAAGATTTATATTTAGTCAATTCATTTCTTTTTTTATGTCTAATTTTATTCGCTGACTGTACTACTAAGAAATGTTCACTCATATTGCATTAAATTTACTTGAGTATATATTATAAATAGATTAAATGTAATGTGCTGATCATATATTAGCCTTCTTATGAGAAAACTAATTTTTTAAGGAATCCAGTTGGTTTTCTAATTGATTGCTGAGATGTAAAGTACTTATTTTATTTTGAAACGCAAACTAATTATTTTCTCTTACTTTTTTAGCAATTCAAAAAGAACAGCTGAAAAAATATAGAAGGATTACATAATGAACGAATGGACAATAAACATTGAGTGAAACGCACCCTAGCGCTTCCTAGTAGCCTGGAGCTCGAACTAAATTTTTCATTCATAAACTCGTATCTCAATCTCAGAGAGGCTTAAAATTCCAGTCCTTTTCTCTTCAATTTTACACCCTTAAGAGAAAAACGGAAACCTTCTTCTCCGTAAGGAGTCATATGGCTAAACAAAGACATAACTTCCATAATCCTACATGGAGTCGTTTTTGAGCCTTTTCGGCACGCACATTGTACACTTTGCTTTATAATATATATTGATTAGTTCATTTTACATATTAACATATTAAGGTCAAATATAAGATGTAAACAATAAAAACTTTAACTCATCTAAATTCTTTACCAAACAATTTTACATTTGGCGTAAAGTTCTATTTTAAATCCCGTTGGTTTTTAGATTAGCTGAAACGATTTTTTCTTTATCAGTGAATTTTGATTTGACTATAAAAAAGAAAAGGATATAAATAATTCAACGCATTATAGCTACTGAGCCACAGCAACGTGTGGCCGGGTCTGGTCGTTACAATATACAGGGTGTTTCGGAATTGCACGGCACTAATTTAGGTACGTGTTCTCTAACACAAAATAAACAAAAAAGTTCATATTAACATGTATCTCAAACTCATTTATTAAACAGATATCAAAGGTTAAAGATTTATTATTACTATTTATTTATTATTATTACAACATTTAGAGTAAATGTTCAAAGGCGCCTCCGTTTTGTTGAATGCAACATTCAGCACGACGAATCCATGCTTCTCTGGCTCTTCGTATAGCATCAGGATGGTGGTTGATAGTTACTGCGGCTTCCACGATCCGATTTCTTAGCTCTTCTTGCGTGTCAACTGCCGCAGAATAAACCATAGACTTCATCCAGCCCCACACAAAATAATCTAATGGCGTTAAATCCGGAGATCGTGGTGGCCATTTAACAGGTCCGTTTCGACCAACCCATCGGTCTCCATAAGTTGCATTTAAATAATCAGTGACACTATGAGAAAAGTGAGCTGGAGCACCGTCATGCATAAACCACAGCCTTTGCCTAATGCCTAGCGGAATATCTTCTAGAATATCATGCAGATTATTTTGCAAAAAATGCAAGTAAGATATACCTGACAGCCTAGGTGGCAAAAAGAAGGGGCCGATGATTTTGTCGCTTAGAAGACCACACCAGACATTTAAAGAGAATGTATGTTGGTAATGTCCAACAGCAGTCGTATGAGGGTTTTCTTCGGCCCAAGTATGGGTATTTCGAAAATTAAGAATCCCGTTTCTTGTAAAGCAAGATTCATCAGTAACCAAAATGCAGTTCAGGAAGTTAGGATCTCGTGTGCATTGTCGAATTAACCACTGGGAGAAATTTCTGCGCTTGTTATAATCTTGTGGTAACAAATCTTGCCTACTTGATACGTGAAATGGATATAATTGTTGTTCGCGTAAAATTCGCCATACGCTGGTAGAGGAAACATCGAAACGACGTGACAATCTTCTGGTACTAGTAGTAGGAGATAACTGAACAGCATCGAGTATTTCTTCTTCTACGTTTGCAGTTCGTCGAAATCGTTGTCGACCGGCGTTCACTCGTATAGGTTTTAGCGTACCATTATCCCTAAGACGTCTTTCAATGGCCTCAAACGTTTTGGTATTCTTCGGTTAGGAAATTTTTCACGATATCTTCGAACAGCAGCAGCACCGTTTGTATGTACCTCGCCATAAGTTAAAAGCATGTCTGTTTGTTCATCAAAAGTGAATAAATTTGTGGTATCTCCCATGATAATCATAAATTGAACTGTGTCACAAGATTCACTCACACTAAAACACACAGAACTGGACAAACAGATGAGCAACTACTGTCATTGCTTATCGTTCATTTGTTTATCAGGTGATTAAAACCTTTTATTTAGTATTAAACACGTTAAACGTTGTACAGTCAGTCTTAATGCAGTAAATAAATAATAAATCTTTAACCTTTTATATCTGTTTAATAAATGAGTTTGAGATATATGTTAATATGAACTTTTTTGTTTATTTTGTGTTAGAGAACACGTACCTAAAATAGTGCCGTGCAATTCCGAAACACCCTGTATATATTTTAATTGTTTGAAAAAATTTCACTAATGTTTAACTGCGGAGGTAGCGGGTAGCGGGGATTGAGGTGGTCAGCCGTTGCGGTCAGCAGGCACACCAAGCTGTCCCGCTGTGCGGAGTACTTTAACGGTATTCAAGTGCTCGCATCTTATATCTTTTGTGAGCTTAATTAATCCTAAGAAAAGTTCTTTATCATCACTTTTCGATCTGGACTGTGGACCGGCACTGGTGGAGTTGAAAACTTTTTAAAATTTAAAAAGCTTCCCCATCACTAGCACCCGTTACGAGTTCCAAAAACTCTTCCTCACTATATATTTTTTTCGCCATCACAACTATTTCACAACACAGGTTTATGCCACAGTAGTTACAAATAAACTAAAATTAGACAAAGGTTAAAGAGGCAGGTATAGAAAGGTTTGAAATCAGGCAAAAGGTTATGTTATTTAACAGAAAGCTGAAAAGCAACCCAATATAGTGTATCAATGCAATATAGTAAGGAAAAGAACAATCAAATGACCTCTAGCGGTATGGGGAAATATTATAGATTCCGAAAACATCAAAAGAAAACGCTAATTCCCCAGCTCATAAACAAGTTTGGAGCAGTGAAGGGGAAAAACAGGGTGGCTCATATACGAAACCATCAGGACTTGGGACCAGCGCCCGGACCGGCTCATATATGAGCCACTAGAAGTTAAAGGGTTAAAACATCGGAACAATCGGAGGGGAGGGGTGAGACCTTTAATTATTTTATCCGATTTTGACAAAATTAGAAAAACATATTTTATTTTCAGGTGTATTGGTAGTTTAATTCCACATAAATATTATCATGGATATTTTCTGTGTGAATAGGTTTTTAACAAATTTATTTTAACTTATATATGTCTATAAATCTATTTCGATCTGTTAAACAATCAAAAGAGTGGCATTTTTACTGCGATATTCCACATCTTACTCGATTTTTTTTTAAAATATCGCTGATAATATTTACTTAAAACCTCAAAATCTTTTTTATATTTAATTAATTCTTTTTTATTTAAGGTTTTTAACAAATTTATTTTAACTTATATATGTCTATAAATCTATTTCGATCTGTTAAACAATCAAAAGAGTGGCATTTTTACTGCGATATTCCACATCTTACTCGATTTTTTTTTAAAATATCGCTGATAATATTTACTTAAAACCTCAAAATCTTTTTTATATTTAATTAATTCTTTTTTATTTAAGGTTTTTAACAAATTTATTTTAACTTATATATGTCTATAAATCTATTTCGATCTGTTAAACAATCAAAAGAGTGGCATTTTTACTGCGATATTCCACATCTTACTCGATTTTTTTTTAAAATATCACTGATAATATTTATTTGAAACCTTAAAACCTTTTTTATATTTAATTAATTCTTTTTAGTATATAGATAGATTCTATAATATTCCGCTTTAATGTATTGTTTTCTTTGTTTTATTGTTTCATACTTAGTTTAAAAAAAAAAAAAATTGATTTACCAATGGTGTTTCCTCTTCGTAGGCGCCACATATGAACATCAAGGTCAGGGTCGTGACCCCTCTTGGTCTCCAAACGCTCTTGAAGCTCCTGCATCTTGGCTCGCATCTTATTGTAACTGACTAGCTGGATTGTGTCGAGCCACGAGTCCCGCTCCGTCTCGGAGTTCGCTGCTAAGTGTTGATCGAATCCTCCGTCATACACTGAAAAAATAAAGAGTGAAGCAATCACAGATTAATAAATATCATAAATACATTATCTAACAGTCGCCTTGCGATAAGATAAGAGAATATTAAACAGAAACATGTTTACAGTCAGAACGATTAATTTGTTTTTTTTATTATCACCTAAATTAAATAAAAAGACCTAATAAATGAAATCTTGTTTCATTTATATAAATTCATAATTATTAATAAATAAAAAAAAAATTCAAATGTAAAAAATTCATTTAATAATGGATTGACAAATAATTATACATTATATTCATAGTTTGTTTTTTTCAAAATCTATTAAGAGAACATTTTATTTCCTCCTAATTATATCTAATGTAGGATTTGAAAGCAACAATTAAAAAAATATAAATAAAATTCTGTTTAAATGTTTATGTTTTTTTTTTTTTTTTTAAATCATTTGATGATTTTTATCAAGAGGTATCTCTAATCATCTTCTTCAGGTTTGGTGATTTATTTAATACTAGCTGTGGGCCCTGGCTTCGCTCAGGGATTTGTGGAATAGGTGGAATGAAAGAATAACTTTAAAATGTAATAGTACACAAAAATAGACCAAAATTAATCATGATTAAAACAAAATTTGTACCATCCTGAAACTTCAGTTTAGTATTAGTGGTAAGTTTAGAAACCTCAGAGTCCGCCCATATATGGTTGGGGTATAAGAGATCCTATTAATGCGGTTCTCTTAATGCGTTTTCTTCCCTTTTCTTGATTAAGAAAAATGATTTTGGCAGCAAATATGTCCTGGTATGTACCATTCCTTATGGTTTCTATGTTCTGATTCCATTGAGACCATTCTCATGACGATACCGAATCCTTATCAAGTAACTTCTCCTTTTTCGAATTCGGTTGAAAATTTACGAACAGAACCGAAGTACCATATTAAACAGAAATATTATATGAACACTTTATTTTCGATATATATTCCATTGGGTTATATATTTTATTCATATTATCTATAGGTTATCTATTTTATTCAATGTTAGTTTTTATTCGCTCACTACACTAATAAGCAATTTTTCTTGTACATTGATTAAAGGCAATGTTTCGACCAATTCTTTCCTCTTCTGTAAAACTTAATGCGCTTAGGAATCCAGTTGTTGTTTATCAATTCATTCCAGTTGTTTTTAATCTCAATTCATTGCAGAGATGTAATGACCTTATTTAAAAATAATAAAAGGAAAAAATAATTATTTATACATAATCTCGTGTAATTTAAAGTAAAAAGCTGAAGCTAAAACCATAACAAAGCGAACTAATGAACGATAACCTTATGAATTGAGCTTAGCTAGCGCTCCTGGCTTCCAAATGTCGAACTAAATTTTTTTATTCATTAACTCGCCTGGGCTTATTAGAGGGGCTAATTACATGTAGCGAGGGGCTTAAAATTACAGCCCTTGTCCCTTCAACATTACTCAGTTAAAATGAAAACTGAAACCTTCTTCATCGTTAGGGGCAATAGGGCAATACGACGACATAACATTCCATATAGTAGGTGAAGTCATTTTTGAGCCTTTTCGGCACGCACATTGTACACTTTGCTTTATAATATATATTGATGAAGAAATAAATAAAATAGGCCTTTTTTCACCAAAAAAATGCCATAAGTTTATTTAACTAGAGCCATTCTCAAGCCATGCATCATACTTGATTATTGTATGTAATTGGAAAAAATAATGTTGCAATTTAATAATAACCGGTTGCATGAGGCGTCATTTTAATTTCAACCTAAACACAGTTCGTCAGATATCCCACCACCTCCACTCCGAGCTACTTAGCCACCAAACAAGAGGTATCTTTATTTTATAATAGCAAGGGTGCCCGGCTTCGCTCCGGTAGTTGTGCGGTAGTTTTAATAACAGAAAAATTTCAAAATTAAAGGAAATACCGTTTTAACTTGGTATCAATATTAAGATTCGAGAACTGCAGAGTCCGCCCAAATAAGGAACCCTACATACTTTATTGGGGGTTGAAAATGGTGAATGAACAATTAATTTTAATGCAACTTTGTCGAGTTATGCATCGTTTTTGATGGTTTCTGTGATTCTGAATCGTATAAGCCCATTCCAAGCAGTCAGCAGATAAAAAGTTATTAGATTATAGTTGAAATATCTGATATCTCAGTTAAAAATATTACATTTCGATTACAACTTAAGCGCAGACTACTGTGATGGTCCTATTAGATCCAGAAGGATAGAAAGTACCGAAGATTCATAGAAACTTTTTTTTAAGTCCTTTCTTCCATTTTATCTTGTCAGACTGCTTTGATTTATTTGTAATAATGAAACAATGGTATCCCATCACAGTCTCAATAATATATATTTTCTTACATTTCTTTAATTGGGTGAACGACAGATCAAACATCCATTGTAATAATGACAAATTCTATTAGAATATTAATTTTTTAACATCCAATTTCTTCTATTTCAACCACCCTTAAGATATCCCCCCCGTAATTTGAGCGGACTCTGCAGATCTCGAATCTTACTACTATTACAAAGTGAAAACCAACTTCTTTTTCATAATTACATACAATAAGAACACTTCAAACTTTTTATTTTCGATTTATATTCAGTCGATTTATCTCTTTTTTTTAAATCTGTTTTTATTCGCTCACTGTGCAATTAAGAAATGTTCACTCATATTGCATTAAATTTACTTAAGTATATATTATATATTGATTAAATGTAATGTGTTGATCAATTAGCCTTCTTAAGAGAATCCAATTGGTTAAGTTAAAGAGTCAGTAATGGAAATTAAATGAGTATATGACCTGTTACGATCAGGACCTCTAGGTTGGGATACAAGTATATGAGTTACAAAGGTAAAATTTCAGTCCTGAACTTGTTGCTGTACACATCTTTATATATATAAAAATCTCGTGTCCCGATGTTTGTCAGGGGTAAAATCAAAAACTACCCAACCGATCTTTATACAATTTGGCTCATTGTGCGTAGTTTTGTCCAACTTAAAAGATAGGATAGTTTTTATCTCGATTATTGGCCTCAATATTTCTTTTTTTGCAAATTAAATGCTTATTATACTACAACTGAGTGTGATTATCTATAAGTTCTACAAATTTCCAACAGATGGCGGCGTTAGTTGATTTATTGACACAACACTTCATTTTCTTACGATATGGGTAAGCATCCAGTAGCCAAATCTTTTTTTTTCCGGCTTGGGCTAAGAAAATAAGTGTTTTTCTCATGGGCAATTATGTATCGCCTTTTGATGTTTGGAAAACATCTAATGTATTTGTTCGCCCCTTTTAGCACTACAATAAATAGAAATTGTGAATTCTAATAATAAAAAAAAAAAGTAAATTTTTATGTTTTGATAAGTAGTACTGTAAAAACATGCAGCGAGGTTTGAGGTTCCCCCCACTCCATGCTCAATTTCATAACCTGCTTCAGGTAGAACCTACTGAAATGATATCTCATATCATCCTGTGTTATATTCTGAATTTAATTAAAATGTATTATGGCAAAAGATTAATTTGGTACATTTTTGCTGTCTATTGTGATTGTACTAAACCCTATTGCAATTATATTCTTTATTAGTTCCTTATACATGTGTGATATTTATACTTAATCTCGCCTCTGTTGAAATAATCCAGTAAGTGCTTAACCCATTTCTTACCAAATTATTTTTTTTTTTTCTAAATGAATAATTTTGCCTTTAGTTTCTGGTTAAAAACGCCTTACTAAGATGTATTCCAAAAAGAAAAAAATTAATAACTATGTATTTGACCTTGAAACAGGCTGTCCTATGTGTAGGACAGTGGTAAAATGTCGGTGCAATGGAGTCAGAGAATTAAAATGAAAAATTATATATTTAAAGTAATCTACATTAATTTTTTTGCAGGAAAATTACAAAAAATAACAAAAAGGAAAATTACAAAAAATATAACTATTTATTAGTATGAAAATCAGCAAAAAAATATAGCATAAGTCACGTTGCACTTTAGACAAAATGTTGACGGTTTCGAAGGACATCCTTGGTCCTGGCATCTTATTTGATGTTGCCTTGTTGATACAAGATGATCTCTTCCATCAAACCTAATTGATTCATGAATGGTAGAGACTTGTGATCTTTCAATTGGACGCCCTGGATCTTTTCGAATTTTCGAACTGTTAATTTTTAAGATAGGGCTAATTCGTCTAGAAAGTCCAGCGACGCCATTTCCCTATTGGACATTTGGTACAGCAGGTGGGAATTTACTACCGCCATATCAATTAGTCTAGTGAATATACACCAGTACCATTTCTTCCCACTTACATTGATGGGTTACTTGGCAGCCATCCAATCATGTCAGTCGACTCCTCCCATATAGGAGCTGTACTCTTTATGAAGGAATGGCTGTGCGATTGGAATTTTTTTTCTTTTTTCACGGCAATACCTTGTGACATTGCCTACAGGCTCTGTCAGGCTTTAGCCAAACATATCCGGCTTTTCATACGTTTGTACTCCATCCGGCTGACTTTTTTCATTTTAGATAGGCTTTTAAAACATGCCTCAAAAACAAAAAAGTATCTTTTTCCCTTGAGGAGAGGACATGGGGACGGAAGAGTCTACCCCAATCATCACCAGTTGCACTTACTTCTTACCACTGTCACTGTCATCAATAGTACACCCGATTTCATGCCCATAACATTTCCATATTTTGCTTGATATATGTAATACTGCTTTATTTTGTAACTTTGGTAAATATTTTAATACACTATACGACACAGAAAAAATAAATAAAAGCTTTCTATTTTTTACGATTTTTCAAATATCATGTTCAAATTCGACCATACTTTTTTTCATGTTTCTATTTATAAAATTATTGGTAATAAACATTTCTTCGGGAAAAAAAAAAACATTCAATAGCTGAATAGATTCAGATTATTAAAAAAATATTTAAATTGCAAACAAATTTTATGGTAAAGGGGGGAAAAATTGAAAACCTGGCGTCCTATATATAGGACAGTAGTAAGAAATGGGTTAATGAATGAATCATTAATGCTTACTATTAATGATCTACTTATTGACGATTTATTTATATATACAAAAGGATAATTTGATACCATCTGCATATACAGGTATAGAAAAAAAGTGAATATGTCATCATAATTGAACAACTTCGACATAATTATATATAATCTCACCTAATGTAAATCCATAAGGGCCTTCTTGGGTAGGAGGATCGAGCTTAATCGTACACTGCTCGAGAACTATCACTCCGATCGGCTCCGACCACTGGTCCCTCGATTTGAAATAAAAAAGGAGATTCCCTCGTAGACGACACCATCTCTCTAAGCTGACTGTATAGATACACAAACGTATTATAACGATAAGAGAAATAAAAAATAGAAAAATTAAAAAAAAAAAAACTTTGAAGCCAGTTAGCGTGCTGAATGAATTATCCGTTTGTCAAGAATTCTACTAAAGCAAGCTACAAAAAAATCTATATTTATATCATATGAAAGCAATGCAATAAAACAACAACATACTAAGCCTTTAAAAATTATCAAAAAAACAAAAACTTTTTATTACTTACTTATGCACAAACATTATAATAATTTTTTAAAAATATAAATAAACAACATACTTACACTTCTTTTTTTTAACAAATTGAAGCCTTTGTGCATATTTTGTTAGTTTTTAGCAACGTTAGTGTGTGTTAGAATGCTGAGAGTTAATAGCGTGAATTGTAAGAATCGGTTAGTAGCTCAAAATAATCTCAATAACTTGCTCATGAAATCTGAAACTTGATATGATATAATTTATTTACGATAAAACAATTTTTCAGAAATTTCTGTTATCACCACTGGGATCTTTGTGTATAAAAATTAATCCAGCTGACTGATTTTCATTCATACTGTGTATATGATTATAAAATTATGGTGGTATTTTTGTCACAAAATGAAAAATGGACAACCGCCTGAAGGATTTTTTAAATTTGTTTTGCTATTTATTGCCTTATTGGTAAAGAACATTGCTATCTAATTTTCAAGCGCCTAAAGACAGGATATCATTCACTAAAATCAATAACAATGCTCTTTTTGTCACTCCCTAGCCTGTCATAAAGCAGAGGTCATTTACTTTGAAAAATAATTAAACCCTTTTCCGTTACAATAATTTTGAAAAATCAGGCACTCTTATCAGCAAACTTTCAGGATGCAAAAAAAAAATTGAGCCAGGACTCCAAAGGGTACAGACGAAGTACTACAACTGTCAGCTACAGCTGTCAGGTCACTCCCTAGCTATGTTTTTATATTTCGTGCTGAGAACTTATTGGGTAACTTTGTTATGAACCCAACTATAGGCGGGCGCAATCGAATATAGGGTGCGCTAGTAGTTTTGCAAAATGTCGGAAAGAAAGGTGTTAAGACATAGTTGATGTGATAGAGATAATTGGTAATTTTAAAAGACCATTAATTGAAGGGCAGGCGATTCTTGATGCAAACCACATATTTACATGTGGAATAATATATAAAAATAAAAAAACGGTTATTTTACAAGCCTCGTGCCTTTAAACTAGCAATCTTAAAGGACTGCCCCATCAAATAAAAGTGGAAATCAAATTTATTAATAATAATAAGCAATTTTCTTGTCATTGTACGTGTAAAGCTGGTAGTTCTGGTAAATGCAAACACATCATTGTAACTTTACTCGACGTTTTTCGGTTAGTAATAACATTAATTACCTATTCACACAATCATTGTTATGACAGCTTAGATTCTTTGTCATATTATTTATTTATTTGTCAAAACTTTCAGGCTTCGCATTGAAAACATGGAACAATTAAGCACAACGGATATAATAGAAAAATGGGGAAAATTAAAAAAGAAAAACAAATCTGACACTATGGACTCAATGTTATTTGCATAAAACTAGCATTTTGGAATAATAAAATGTCAAATACTAATATTTACCTGGATAAATATAGTCTCTTTCTTTAAAATAAAAACTACATGTCGTCATATGTTTCGAAACAGGCTTATCTATTCTTAATTTTACAATCCACTCTTTAAGAAGCTTTTTATTTTTTGGAAATAAAAGGGAATGACACGTCTTTTGATTTTCTAATTGAACACTGAGGGACCGAGCAATACCTATTAGATAAATTTCAAATGATTTTTTGCTCAATCGGGTTTTAATTATGGAAAAATAAATTAAAAACGCCAAAAAACCCTATGAATCCCAGGTAATGGCCCCGCTTTTTCCCCGTTTCTCTAGTTCCTGCAGCGCCGTCGCAGAAGCAGCACCGTCGCTTGCGCCCGCCTATACATTGAATCATATCATTTTTCCTAATTTACTTCAGTTGCTTTTAGGATGTGGAGGAAGGTGTAAAGCTAAACAATATTTTTATAGTGAGACACTCCCAATACCTTATCAACATGACGATAATAGGTTATATATATATATATATATATATATATATATATATATATATATATACATATATATATATATATATATATATATATATATATATATAATTTCTTTAAGAAATAACTTCCTTATCATGATCACCTTTTCTTTTTTCTTTTTTTTTAATTTTTTATTCTAAATGTAATTTACGAAAAATACTGTGTTCGCTCGTGCGAATGATTCACATACCATGTTAATCAAGGTCATTTATTTGATGAAGCTCTAATTTAAGACAAAGAATACACACAATAGTTAAGTTCTCTCAATAAAAATCTTGAAATGTGATATAATTTTATATATGTGCCCTAGGAGACATTAAGGGCAAAAATGGTGAGGGAAACAGGTCTCTACGTTCTGACTGAAAGCCATTTCCACTTTAAGGCCTTAGTGACTGGTTGGAAAACGATTGCAGGTCCAACGCACTTCTCGTTGGGGAGCAGAGAAAGTCCTGTACCCGGAAGACCGCCAGAGGGCTGTGGCAGAAGAAAGTAGATCTTAAATTAGAAGAGCTCATGAAAAATTTTATTGTTTTACTGGCAGCAGTTGGTTGCTATTCACAAATGGATAGCATCCAACTGCTGCAAAAACCCGTATTGCCTTTAGGCACAGTAGGGATGGCAATAAATAAATAAAAAATAAAATAAGTGTACAGAAATTTCTGAAAAATCTTAGAGGATAAGAAAAAAAACTATCATGAGCAGTTAAGAGACGATAAGCTGTTAATATTATGATGTGTTATTAAACACTCAATATACCTTTGCTCGTTCCGCTATAGCAGCTCAGCTCTCGGATGCTCTTTGACTTTTTTCCTCTTTTGCTGTCTCTTCCTGCAATCGTGATAACATAACAACCAACACATCACCACATACCAAATCTTTACGCGAAAACAATAAATAAAGCTTCCCCTCGGAGTTCAACAACATAAAAGCCTTTTTTTTTTCTTTTAATATATAAAATAATTTTCAAAAATTGACATATAACTGATATCAAAATAAAACTTTAACATGCCATATTAAAAAAGATATTGCAAATAAATGCTAGATGATGTAAAACTGATCATCGTTTATAAAATCTATAATCCATGCTCAATAAAGGAAAAAAAAAATTGTTCATAATCAAGTATATCGAACATTAAAAAAACAAAATATTGCTTTAATAAACAATCACAAGCATTCATATGCAAACATAAACTACAATGCAAATCAAATAAATTAGTAATCTTAATTTATATCAATATAAAATTTTAATGATGGAAAAAAAAGTAAGTTAAATTTTCTTGATATTGTCATCAAAGAAATAATTTCTATCTTAAAGAAGTTAATTTAATAACTTTAAAAAACAGACGAATAAATAGTTTAAAAAATTAATATAAAAAAGACATTTTATGATTCTTTAACACAGAGAAAGCAATAAAGCACAATAAAATACCATCGATATTGGATTCTAAAGCACATATATCATTAAAACATTTTCACAAAGCAACAAGTTTAGAAAACAATTAAATAAAAAGAAATAAAATTATCTACCTTTTGAAATGACATTAACTTAACAATTGAAATGTTTAAGACGAAACAATAAAACCTAATTATTGTTAAAAAGGAAATTAGAAAAGAATGATTCAAAGCCAAGTAAATACTTTGGATTTTTTTTTTCCAAAACAATTTTGAAACATTTTACTTGAAAAACAATTCTTAAATCATCTTGAATAATAATGTAAACTAGAATTGTTGATGAAATGTAATCAAGATGAAGACAATATAAGTAAAAAAAAAATAAATACTTTTAAATTATAAATTCCAACCCAACAAGGTGACTGTCATGACTTATTTTTTCAGATATCAGAAATAAACTGCAAATGCAAAACAAGAACTTTGACATTCACTAGAAATACCAAGAATAATAAATAATAAGATATCCGCAGTAACCAAAATTCATCATATAAATAAAAACAAAACATTCAAAGCAGAATAAGCTACTAACACATTCACACTTACCAACACACGAATAACTTAGCTTAAAACTATGTCAAAGAATATATATAGATCAATTTCCTTAAGTGTAAATTTCAAATTATACATACCTAGTGAATACCATGCAAAATGAAACCCCTCGATTAAGTATGTTAAAAAATAATGTAATTATGACACCACCCAATATGGATGTTCTTCAACCAATTTATTATTTAAAAAAGCATGCGTTTATGTGAAAGTTAGTCGAAAAGTTCAGACTAAAATCAAGATGATTCATCTCACGAATGTGATGACATAATACATTTACATTCTTTGGGCAAACAAAACAATAGCGTATCATTAACACTGTAATAAAGGTGTAAAATAATATACAGCCCCAAAGATATGTATTTAATCAGAACTAGGTACCGAATCAATGTCACTCAAGGAGAATATCACGAGTTAAAAGAGTAGTATATTAGACCATTCCTCAAATATTTATATACAAACAATTCCTTTTGTTTAAATAACATATTTACTTTCTGTGCGCCTGAAAAAACCATCCTGTCTTTCTCGAAGATAAAGGATCCCTTCTTTGTCGAATTCCTGGGATGGCTGAGTTGCTAATGTCAACAATTCCTGTTTGTTGAACCTCATAATAGACGAAAACTACGTTTAAAAACAAAATAAAATGATGACATTATAAATATGTCAAATTTAGAACTTGAGATAGTGACAACTGTTAACTTATTATCAAGGCTCACCTAAAACCGATATAAATTAAATTTGCAATTAGGAGAAGACCTGCGGCTTGAAGCTCCAGGCATCTTTTTTTGTTTATTTAATGGAGAAAACAGAAGAAAACAAATAAAAATGTTGATAAACGTCACATTCTAACAGAGAGTGTAAGGAGACCGCTGACCTAGACACAGGCCAGCCCTGGGCTGCACCTTCGAACACATCTGCTTATCACATTAACCGCCGGGAGACTTCCCACCTACCTCTTTGTACGAAACTTCACCAAATGAACCAACTAATACATAAGTTACTGTCTACATTAAAACTTATTTTATAATTATAAATTGTAAATTAATAATAATATTTCTTTATTTATTTTTTCTGGAACGTGTCCCTTAAGAATAAAATTAAATAATATACAAAGTGGGCTTTACAGCTTCAGAGTAAAGTTTAAATAAAAATTGAACTGAAACAAATAACTACAAATAATTAGGGAACCTCTAGTGTAAACAATAAAAAAAAAAAAAAAAAATGAAGGGTCTGTTTGCGAAGACCACATCCAGTTACTTTCACACTGCGACATCCAGTTACTTTTAGCAAAAACAGTTACTTTCAACAATCTGTAGTTATAAACAGTGATAACCTTAATTTGTAATTTCAGAGATAATAAAAATGGGTCTTTTGAAATTAGCTCAAGAAATTTCTGACAAAAACAAGGCATTTCAGTTTTTGCAAGAAAATTAAATATGCATAGAACATGGGTGTGTTCTAGTATAAATAAATATTCATAGCTGAACTATGTATATTCTTGTTCGGGGTCACCTGTGGTGTTGTGACCCACCAGCGGTGGCCCTAGGATTTTTTAATGGGAGTAAAAAATCCTTAGCTATGCCGTCCCTCGGATAGGACGTATAATGGAGGTCCCGAGCCTGTACGATGTCAGGTACTCGTTAAAGATCCCTATCCTAATTATACCTGGATAGGAAAAGTTTAGGACTCCCACTGTAGCATCGTCCGATTAGCCTAAGTAACATAAAAATGGACGTTAAACAAACAAACAAACTATATTCTTGTTATTCTCATCTAGGCCATTTTTTGAAAATACAGATTATTTACAGGTTATAAATATTGTTATCAAAATAAGGGTAAAAGGGGTTCAAAACCCGGAGCCAGTGGACATTTAATAATACTCGCCATCAATCCTCCATCCTTTCCCCTCTCCTTTTCCCTAAAAAAAAAAAAAAAAAGAAAAAGAAAAAAGAAATAGCCTGGAAAAGCAGTTAACATATCATTTTAGTTTCCGCTTTTCATTTAGACTCTTTAGTGCTTTTATATGGAGCATCGAATGGGAAATTTCACTAGGAATCCAACGATAACATTATCTCACAATTTTTGAGTTTCGGTATTTCTCCTTGGCTGCTCAGCACGGCAGTTACAATTATAAGTAAGGAAATGTATGAGCAAAGCTTCTTGGACACCGTTCAGTAACGCTCCGATTTTTCAGTAATGTCCGATCACAACTGAATGGACCATTTTGGGTGTTTATTTATTTTTGAAGTGCAAGCCTAGAGTGCGGGAGCTTAGATTTAGTTACAGTTGACTAAGCATGGGCGGATTCAGATTTTTGGATGATAATATTTTTTTGTTAATGTCTCAAAATGTTATTCGCGGGCGCAATCGACTATAGGGTGCGCTAGTAATTTTGCAAAATGGCGGAAGGAACGGGGATAGACATAGTTGATGTGATAGACGTAATTGGTAATTTTAAAAGACCATTAATTGAAGGGCAGGCTATCCTTGATGGAAACCACATAATTACATGTGGAATAACATCTAGAAGTAAAAAAGCAGTTATTTTACATGCCTTGTGCCTTCAAACAAGAGATAATTAAGGACTGCCCCATCAAATAAAAGTGGAAATCAAATTTATTAATAATAAGCAATTTTCGTGTAAAGCTGGTAGTTCTGGTAAATACAAACTCATCATTATAACTTTACTCTACGTTTTTCGGTTAGTAATAACATTAATTCCCTATTCGTAGAACCATTGTTATAGCAGCTGTCATTTTCATGACAGCTTAGTTTCTTTGTCATATTATTTATTTATTTGTCAAAACTTTCAGGCACCGCATTGAAAACTTGGAACAATTAAGCACAACAGTTGTAATACAGTAATGGGGAAATTTAAAAAAGAAAAACAAATCTTTTATTTGGAGGGACGAGTCCCCCCTGTTCCCCCCGGCGGTGACGCCCGTGAATTTTAAAACAATAAAAATATACCCAGAGATGGACTAAAGGTATGCAATTTAGAATGGACAGGTGTTCGCACCTGGTATGAAAGAACCACTGAGCGAAATTTGTAGAATTTAGGACAAACGGTATGGATTTCTATAAAGAACAAACAAACAGAATTTCTTCTTTATTTTGTTAAAGCCCGAATAAAAGTTTATTTTATTTTTAATTTTAGAATATAATTTAAATTTATGTCAACATAAATTAGTTATATTTTATTTAAAAATAAGTTTAATTTCAATTATGTTTATTTAACAATAGAATGTAAATAAGCGCATTGTTTATAACACCAGGTGGTGTTAATTAGTTAGTTATAAAACAGCTGACGCCACGTGCTTCCCAGTCTCGAGTGCTAGGGTGAAGTGTTATGTTCAATAGTGCACAAAGTAAACTTTAATGCATCTTCTCAATTTTTTTATTGGAACACCACCAGAGAGCCAACCCTACCACCGGGCCCGGCTTTCATTTATCGCCCTGGCGACCTCCATTTAAACATCGGTCTACAGCAAAAGGTTTATTTTTGTAATTTGAAGACACTAAGTTTTTATTTTTATTTTGTTTAAATAGAAACACTTCTTTAGAAAACATAAAACAACTTAGTTACATTTGTAAATTAATCAATTTCAGTTATATTAATTTTTTTTCAATTGAATATTGAACATATGATTAAGCAACAAAACAGAGTTATTATTTACATAGGAAAATAATAAAATGAATCAGCGAATATTAGGTGTGAAGGATAGTATTTGAATTAATCATAATACCCCTTCCCCTACATTCTGGTCATCCGGGCCGGATTTTATTGTTGCACACTTTTTTTTTTTAATAATTTTTTATTTTTAAATCTTAGCATTTTTTTTTCAATTTCAATTTAATATCTTTAAATAATTTTTATTGTAAAGTAGCGGTGCTTAGTTCATTTTAATTTTCTCTAACTCAGTATTAATTTTTTACATTAATCTTTAAAATATATATAAATTATAATGGCACCTAAACCTGACCCTAAACAGGAACGTTTCGATAACCTTTTGGCTGAAGTCAATGATTTATCGGATGATATAAAAGAGACCGAACAGTTAAGTATATTGATTTCAAACAACACCAGTCAGGTTTTACCCTTTTTAAAGCTAGAGTGTCTAGGCTAGATTCTACATATGAAAAATTTAGAACAATGGCAAATGAAGCTATTAGCTTAGGACAGTCCCTATCGTATATCGATGCTGTTGAGACTTTGAAGGTTCTCAAGAAAGGATGTCGAGAATTATTCTACAAAATTTTAGCCGTAGAAATTAAGGAATTAAAATCTGATTCTCAATCAATTTCTAACTATCAGAGCATTATGGAGCCTTCGACCCGTACCCTAAAATTGCCATCCATCAATTTACCCACCTTCAATGGGGATGTATCGGATTGGATTTCATATCGAGATACCTTTACCTCATTAATTCATGAAAATCCGAACTTAGCGGAAATTCAAAAGTTTCATTATTTAAAATCTTCACTGAAAGGGCAAGCCGCACAGGCAATATCAGCAATAGTTATTTCAGCAGCAGGTTATGCACAAGCATGGGAAAGTCTGTGTAATAGATATAACAATAAACGCCTCCAGGCGTCCAATTATCTAGTGAAAATTTTCAATTTCAAACCTATTCAAAAGGCAACATTAAACAGTCTCGAACAATTTTCGCAAATAATACTTGAAAGCGCTGTTGCCTTTAAATCTTTAAATGTAAACGATCCAGCTGGATTTATTCTTTATACGTATGCGTTGCGATTGTTAGATGCTCGAACCCGTGAACGTTTTGAAGCTGAATGTGCCGGAATGCCAGATATCCCAGATTTTGAATTTTTTGCGGAATTTATACATCGGCAATTTTTACAATTACAAGCCAATAACCTGAGCCTAAGTCCTAATCAGCAAGGTGCTACAAATCCTACTCCTTATAGGAACCCTAAACAAGTGGTTTTGACAACGAACGAAGACAGGTCCAATAGTTGCCCGTTATGTCACGAACGTCACAGAATATACCGTTGCAAAAAATTTCTTAAACTGAACCCTACCAAGCGATTTGAGGAAGTTAAGGCTCATTCATTATGTGTGAACTGTTTAGTTTCATCTCATTCCTCACATGATTGTAAATCTATAAATTCTTGTCGGTTATGTGGAAAGAGGCATAATTCACTTTTACATTTTATTAACAACAAAGATGGCGGTGGAAAGTCATAGAAAACAGCGCCAAAACCTCAAACTAATTCACCAGAGCCACAAAATCCTGCCAGTACTGTATTATCCTCTGCCACCATGGGGACCTCATCCATATTACTTGGAACAGCTGTTGCACGGATTAAAGATATTCACGGAATTTTTCGAAAAATCCGTATTATCATTGACAGTGGGGCTCAAAGATCCTTCATCACAAATGAATGTGCCAAACAATTGGGGTTACCTCGTTCCCATAATCCACATACTCTGAGAGGAATCGGGAGCAGCCCTATTTCGGGAGGAAAATATCAAACCATTTGTGCGTTAATACCAAGAGATAAATACTATCCACAATTAACCACGAACGCTGTAATAATAGAAAACATTACCGACCTCACGCCTTCAAGTCGAGTTCCTACGGCAGTTGAGCAGTATTTTTCACATTACGAATTAGCAGATCCAAATTTCGCATCACCAGGACCGATAGATTTTCTTATGGGAGCCGACTTATTTGCTCAAATCCTAACCGGGGAATCATTATCCACTCCAGAAGGAATGCCAAACGCTTTAAAAACAATTTATGGCTGGGTCATACTAGGTCCATTTAATACTTCTACACAAGAGGGAAATTCGCAGATTTCCTCCCTAATGGCTTCAACCCAAATATTAGAAAATTCATCTATCGACAAGGTGATGAAAAGGTTCTGGGAGGTAGAAGAGGTAGCTTCGATACAACCTAAAAATCCTACCGATTTACAGTGTGAACAACACTTTGTCACAACCCATTCACGCGATACAACCGGACGTTATATTGTTCGTCTACCTTTTAAGGAAGACAAAGTGGAGCTTGGGGATTCATTCCAAATGGCGTTACACAGGCTTCATCGTTTGGAAGTGAAATTGGAAAGAAACCCACAATTTAAGCGAGAATATGCAAATGTATTGCAAGAACACTTGCAACAAGAGTACATTTCTCCTACTAACAAACAAGCAAAATACTTTTTGCCTCATCATGGAGTGGTGAAAGACGGTTCTACGACCAGCTTGAGAATCGTTTTTTATGGGTCAGCAAAAACTATTAGCGGGTCACTGAACGATAAGTTGCTAGCCGGACCCAAACTTCAGTTGGATATAAGGGATGTCCTGCTGAGATTTCGCCTTTTTCCGATTGCGTTAATAGCAGACATTCGTCAGATGTATCTGCAGATACTAGTACATCCCGATGATAGGGCGTTTCAACATTTTTTATATAGATTTGGTATCAAAGATAGCGTTCAGGAGTTTGAGATCAATCGTGTGACATTTGGGTTATCATGCTCACCATTCTTAGCTCTTAGGGTAATCCGACAACTCGTTCACGACGAAGGAGCGAGTTACCCTTTAGGCAGCAGAGCTCTTGCAGAAAATATTTATGTTGATGACATTCTGACAGGTGCAGACACCATAGAAGACGCTATCGAACTGCAGAAAGAATTGGTATCTATTCTTGGCAAAGGGGGGTTTAAACTTAAAAAATGGGCCAGCAATGACAAAAGGTTGCTACACAGCTTAGAGTCAAATGATTTTGAACAAACCATATCACTATCAAATTTGGAAGAGTCTTCAATCAAAGTTTTAGGTATTCAATGGGATTCGGTTGAAGATTTTTTATCTTACAAAATCCAAACTCTGGATTACACCCCGACTAAATCATGTCAACCATAGCTAGGATGTACGACCCTCTAGGGTATTTGTCTCCCGTTACCTTTCGAGCTAAAACCATACTTCATGCTTTGTGGGGCAGATTAGTACGCACTTTTGGATTAATTCAACGGTTCGTTCACAATTGCAGTCTTAGTCACCATTTCTCGACAACCAGGGAATTATCAGGGTGGGCGGACGGCTCGCTAACAGTCCCTTGCCGTGTACTGTAAATCAAAACTTCTCAGGGTATATATACACGCCCAGTTAGAAAACTAGCCCCGCTGCTCCCTGAGGTTTAATCTATAAGCCAGCTACGTCTGGCATCCATTGTGGGGATAAAAAATGATGTAGATGACTATTTTATTAAGTTCAAAATTTGAAAATTTAATATAAATTTTGGTGGGCGGTATGTTAAAGCCCGAATAAAAGTTTATTTTATTTTTAATTTTAGAATATAATTTAAATTTATGTCAACATAAAGTAGTTATATTTTATTTAAAAATAAGTTTAATTTCAATTATGTTTATTTAACAATAGAATGTAAATAAGCGCATTGTTTATAACACCAGGTGGTGTTAATTAGTTAGTTATAAAACAGCTGACGCCACGTGCTTTCCAGTCACGAGAAAACAGATTAAGTGTTATGTTCAATAGTGCACACAGTAAACTTTAATGCATCTTCTCAATTTTTTTATTGGAACACCACCAGAGAGCCAACCCTACCACCGGGCCCGGCTTTCATTTATCGCCCTGGCGACCTCCATTTAAACATCGGTCTACAGCAAAAGGTTTATTTTTGTAATTTGAAGACACTAAGTTTTTATTTTTATTTTGTTTAAATAGAAACACTTCTTTAGAAAACATAAAACAACTTAGTTACATTTGTTTATCTATTTTAGTTTACTTTAGGTTAAAAATCACAGTTTTTATTTTGTATTGGTTAATTTTAGATAAACTATACATAAGTTTTCTTTTCTTTTCTTCTTTACTTTGTGGAGGAATTTTTCTTTGTTATTATTCTGTTAATATTCATACATTGTATTTTGTTTTGTGTGCAACAATAAATGTTTTTCTAAACTCATTAATCAATTTCAGTTATATTAATTTTTTTTCAATTGAATATTGAACATATGATTAAGCAACAAAACAGAGTTATTATTTACATAGGAAAATAATAAAATGAATCAGCGAATATTAGGTGTGAAGGATAGTATTTGAATTAATCATAATACCCCTTCCCCTACAATTTATATAGATTAGATTTCCTAGGTTCCCATGTTATGTAAACATACCATCAGCTGGACTTTGTTACTTCTTATTGTTACACTCTGTAATTAATCTCAGCTTCTAGCAATGGTACATTACACGTTGCTCATATATTTTTCTTCATTTTAGCCCTGAAGAAGATACACATGTTTGGATCGAAACGTAGACTCCCCAAATAAAAAACTTTTGACTGAAAATCCTTATAATTTATGATCCTATCTAATAAAATGAAAGAGTTAGGACGAAGAAAATTATAAAAAACAGAACACGGTCTATGGATAGACGTTCAGTTGACCCAGGCCTATGAGAACACAGTCGTTTAGCCAACTTCCACGTACGTCACACGTTTGCGTCATAGACCCGATCGGAATCTCCATCACTTGACTCAATAATGCTTTCTGTTCATTACTAACTCCAAAAATATACTTCGCCTTTTCGCCTATTTTACTAGCATTGTACAAAGTATAATACTACTGGTATAATAAGAATTTTCAAAGATTCGAGTATTTTTGTAAGCGTTTTATTATTATTTTTTGTCTTAAACCAAACTTTTATATTGATTTTTTACCATTGTTTCTAAATCAAATTACAGCATACATTTCAGGAACCTAACAAATCTTGCTTTTGGTGTGAAGACTTCCGAAGGTTTCGTTGTCATATAAATAAAATCAGAACAATCTCTCAGGTTAGATTAAAAGGAAATAAATTTCAAAGATTAATTATCAGCGGATCTCTTTTTTGGTTTTGATCCCCATTCAAAATGCCCGCTCTGTAATAGTAATGAACCTGACAACCTTAAACATTTTTTTATTTCATCTCCCATATTAGCTCCCATAAGATCCCTATTTCTACAATTTTATATAAACCTAGATCTCAGTCCCGATTTAATGTTTGAGGATTTGTTCACTATTGACAATATAAAGAAAATTAATAATATTTTCATTTATATTAAAGAAAATAAAAAAATAAGAAGCTTCATCATGTACGAATAACTTTTATTTTCAGGATTTTTTAAATTAATTCAATGGAAATTATTTGATTTATTTTAAGCTTCTGATGGGTAAATACTTTTGCAAGATGTACATATACTTAATTATTTTTATTTTTTTTTTGAAAAATGACTGTTTTCTGTACTTTGGTTTAGCGTAGAAACAAAAACGATAATATTTTCTTAATCAGCATTAAATTTTCTGAAAGGTGAGATGGGTTTGGTTACTTTTTTAAGACTAGAAAGAACAATGTATGAATTCTAAATAATATAAAAAGGGTTATAGTAATCTAAAATTAAAGAAAAAATCCTATATAAAAAATGTTGAATAGAAGCCTGCATTTTGAACACGCGCTGCAATAATCCATTTTTTAAATGATTCTACAATAATAACATTATTTTTTATCTTCAACATTTTTTATGTATGATTTTTCAACTTTTAGTAGAAGAGTGAAAAAATTTTAATTTATTTTAAAGAAAGTATTTTTAAAATTTAAACTACGGAGTTTTTTTTCTTTAATTTTAGAGTATTATTACCATTTTTATATTATTTAGAATTCATACATTGTTCTTTCTAGTATTAAACTTAACTAAGTAAACTTAATTTAAATTTAAGAGTTGTTTCTTCTAATTTTATTGTATCTGTAAACTTTTAAAATAAATATCCGAATATAGTAAAAAAAATAGGGGCACCTATGGTGTAGTGGTTAGCATGGCAACCAACAATACCAAAGGTGGCGTCCCACGGTGGCCCTAGGATTGTTTAATGGGAGTAAGAAACCCTTTTCTATGCAGCACAGAGGGGCAAACTAGGAAAAAAAACCAAAATCCAATGTTCATATCTGGAGTTAATTTTTATTGTATTTCATTCTTGAATAGTTAACACATAAAAAACGATTAGTTCCTGTCTTATCAAAAATTTCTCTTAAGCAGAAATTTAAGGTTTTGTTGTGGTTTTAAAAATGTCATTTTTTTAAATAAAAATATTTTGAGCTAGTTTCAGCACATTTGAGTGATAGTTGTTTTACAGACTGTATGTGCACATACAGATGTACTACTTTATAACAGTATTCATCCTATATAAACAATTAAATAAGCAAAAATCTTTCATAAAAAATAATTAATTTGAAGCCTAATTATAGTTTGGGGCTTATCCTGGCTTAAGATAGCAACGATTGATCTAGGACCGGGATGTATCAGAGAATATATTCCTCTGATATCTTTTGCCTTTTTTTGCCTATTCGGTAATTATTGTAATTTTTTTGAAAATTTTCGTGGCGAGCCGCACCATGTGGGAAACGAGGGAAAAAATCAAAATCCACAGTTCATATCTCAATGTAATTTTTATTTTTTTTCATTCTTGCATATTCAGCAAATAAAAGCGATTGGTTCCTTTCTTATCAAACAAATTTTTTGAGCAGAAATTTAAGGTTTTGTCGTGGTTGTAAAAATGTCATTTTTTTTTTTAATAAAATATTTTGAGCTTGTTACAGCACATTTCAGTGATGTTTGCTTTACAACCTTAATGGGCGTACATAGACTTTCCACATTATAACAGTATCCATCCAATATAAATGATTAAATAAACGAAAATCTTTCGCACAATATAACTAATTTGAAGCATGATTGTAGATAAAGCCTTATACTGGCTTAAGATGACAGGGATTGATCTAAGACCGGGATGTATCAGAGAATATATTCATCTCATTTCATTTGCCTTTTTTGCCTGTTGCGTAGTTATTTTCAATTATATGAAAAATATCGCGGCGCCCGAAAAAAATCCCGAGAAGTAAAATACCCTTAACTTGACTTTCTTCAATTTACTTAAAAATCATTGAATCACATCCCTACATACCTACACAATCACATTTTAATTTTTTTTTAAATTTGATATATAATATGGTTAGTGTAATACTCAATGAAAGTTGACGGCTGCTTCAGCCTCCTCCCAGAGAAAAATAGTTGAAGTACAATTTTCGACATTGGTTCTGGTCGAGCTCTTTTAATCCAGTCAAAATTGCCTAAATATCAGTATGAGGTGATAAGAAAGGCGATTAAAGAAAGTCGTCTCAATATTTCCCTATAAACGGTTGCAAGACATTAGCTGAAAAAAAAAAAAAAATACAAATGCTACCTTAAAGAAAATTTAAATTAATATTGAGTTAAGTCAAAGTAATATTAACTAAATTAAATTTATTTGTTTATTGAGGTTTAAAACCCATAAAACCCTGAGGTCGTCAATGTGTTTGTTTATCTGTAGCTAAATTAAGTTAAAAGTAAGTTCAATTTTTTTTTAATTGTACAAAATATCCTTTCTTAAGTTTCCTCTATAATTATATATACATAAATAATATAATTTTTAAATTTAGTTGCAATCCTATTGTAATTTTCCATCCTTAATCGAATAAAACAATTTCCATCTCGATATGACAAACCGTTCTCGAGACATAGAGTTTTTTCCACTTTTTGGCCGTTTTGCCCCACTGTTTGCCGTCCCTCGGATAGGACGTAAAATGGAGGTCCCGAGCCTGTACGATGTCAGGTACTCGTTAAAGATCCTTATCCTAATTATACCTGGATAGGCAAAATTTAGGACTCACACTGCAGCATCGTCCAATTAGCCTTAGTGGCATAAAGTGACGTTAAAACTAACAAACAAACAATTCTAAATAATGGCAATTGCATATTTTCTTTGCATGATTTTTACTTTCACTGGCCTACATATTTTTTTTATTTGCTCATCCCTTCCTTGCCTTTTAGACTATACGGGGTTTCCCGGTCCAAGGCAGAGGATTAATGCCGAGTATGATTAAATATCTCCTTCCGTCCCTTTAACTTAGTATTTAGAATAAAATAGTTAAACAAATATTTATAAGAGTCTGCTGATGAGGGACAGCAATTAGCAGATTTAATTAATTTCTCGGAGCCGAAGGATTTAAATAAATTGATGGATAAATGAACAAATAAATGGAGGAAAGAAAAGAGATTTTATTAGTTAACAATTACAAAATATTTTTTAGTTTTTTTTTTTATATCTATTTTTAAGGTTTATAATTAAATCTATCCTCATTTGGAGAATTGTTATTGTTTTGATTTTGAGTTATCTTCACAGTTAAGTTATTATTGTAAATATGTATGTAAGTAAGTTATTTATTGTACTTATTATTTTTTTATATCACATGATGTTTTTTTGTTTATTTTTTAAATGATAGGGGAGAGCGGGGTTGGTTGGCATAGGGGGTATGTTGGCCATCGGCTTATAGTTCCGTCAAACCTGTGTGAAGACCCCACCATTGTACCATGTCACCCGCTCGACCACGGGAGTCTTGTCCTGAGTTTTCAATCCGATGCTAACAGTATAGCGAAGAGTGTGCTTCATTGATTGATTTTACGACATGTAAGTAAATTTTTATATTTTCAGTAAATTTGGTTTAAAGGCATGGTAAAACATTTGACTCCGATTCTGTTCAGATAGCCCCAAACGCCTTTGAATACCCTAACCTTTCGATTAACCAGTTTCTTGTTTGATTGTTCTCCCCTGTTCTGGCAGCCATCTTTCATATGATCTCTCCTGTGAGGTTAGTTGGCTCTCATCAACTTTTTTTTTGGCGCAGTAGCAATTCACAAAAGCAAGGTAAACATAATCAAAGATGAAACTACCAATTGTCTTTAGTTCCAGCGAGGAAGATGAGAGCAATATTTCTTATGCAAAAAATGACGACAGTCTAAAGTTCTATCTTCTTCTATAGTCATTCTATTTTCCATTAAAAAGCTGTTAAAAACCGATTCAAAATTATTATACCATTATAGTGCAGCCTTTAATAACAATAATATGTGTCAGAAAGTACTTGAATGAGATGGCTAAACAACCCCACCTTCTAGGCCAACCTGCCCCACCTTGGGGGTTAATTGGCATACTCTGGATTGACGAATTCTTCAATTTTCTATGATCTTAGAATTAAATATTATGTGGTGAAAAAAATGCTGGTAGTACTCTAATACTTAGAGTTTACAGAGGTATCATCCATATTGGGATTATATTAACAGGAACGACTCAACAATCAAAAAAGTGAAAACTGTTGCCAATCAACCCTGCTCTCCCCTATTTTTCTTTTTAAAATATTTTTTTAGCCTTGGAGATAAGGCTGTTACTTTATTTTATTTTATGCTTATGTTATAAATATGCTAACTCCCTCTGTATAGTCTCTGACTGATAACAGATGTAAATATAAATATAAATATTTAAAAAAAAAAATCTCCTGGCTCCAGGTTTTAAAAGAGCTATCATCGGATTCCCAAACATATGTCAGTTGTCATGGGCAACGCGTATTTCCTAACGCGTTTGCCAACTCGGCCACCCTTGCTTACCTATCCTATACCTATATGTCCTGTATGATTGTCACTTATTTTTTACTTTCACTTACCTATATATGAAAATAGCTGTATATACCGGTTTCACCCGGAGAATTTCATTTTTTAAATCTATAAAATCTATAGACTGAGACTTTTATCGACTCGAACGGTCGACTTTGTAAAAACCAATGTATAGCAAGATCAAAACGGTTATTATAGCAATAAAGATACCCAGAGATCCGCTGAAGTTATGCAATTTTAATATGGACAGGTGTTCGCACCTGGTCTGATACCAACTGAGAACAACTGAGCGAAATTTGGAGAATTTAGGACAAACTGTATGGATTTCTATAAAGAACAAACAGAATTTTATCTTATATTTTATCTTATACATATATTATAGCTGTATATCCTTGTTTCACACGGGGAATTTCATTTTTCTAAAGAAATTGTCGATTTCGTAAAAAAAACATTGTAATGTGAGATCATTATGATTTTTATAACAATAAAGAATATCAGCTGAAGATCGGCTGAAGTTATGCAATTTTAATATGGACAGGTGATCGCAACTGGTATTAAAGAACCACTGAACGAAATTTGAAGAATAAAGAATATCAGCTGAAGATCGGCTGAAGTTATGCAATTTTAATATGGACAGGTGTTCGCACCCGGTCTGAAAGAACCACTGAGCGAAATTTGGAGAATTTGGGACAAACGGTATGGATTTCTATAAAGAACAAACAAACAAACAGAATTTCATCTTTATTTATATAGATATATAGTAAGGGAAAGTATTGTGATCGTGAAATATTTCGACTTCCGGTTTTCAACGGAAATACACGTTTTAGGGTCTCCTGAGTCCAAATAAACAAGTCCCGCGAAATGTGTGTGTGAGTGAACAGAATAGCTCAGAAAGGGTTAATCGTACGGAACTGAAATTAGGTATATGCCTGTGACGTGACAGCAAAGATTTATACAGGTGTATCCGATTTTAACGTATTTTGAAAGACCTTTTTCGTTATTTGTAGCGATCTTACGTAAGTGGTGTAACAAACCTAATTACTCGGTTCGTCCATAGACATTTCTATCTCTGGGAATATTAAACTATAGCCTCAATAGAATAGAATCTTGATCTAGAAAGAGATAAGTACTGGGAGAAGTTCTAAGGAGGGAAGTAAATATTTATTGGAGGGGAAGAGAAGGCTGATGGGTTCTCCATGTTGCAGCTATTAGGGGTCTTAGATCGCTCACTTAGCCGAGTCCGCAACAGTTGAGGCTGCTTCTGTCTTATCTTAGTCTATAATAAATGGCACGAAATCAGTATCGACTTAAGAAAAACGATCTTATTTATTTATTTATATATCACTGGTGTTTAGGCAAAAGGGCTTAATTGCCATTTTTATGAAAATGAGGTTTTTCTGGCTTCTTGTCAAAAAAATCTATCTGTTTTTAATGGTTCAATCGGCTTAGGTGAAATCAGCTGACGAAATGGAGTAATTAAGCTGATCTTAACGGCACAAGTGTTATTTGCTATCAATGATCCAAAGGGGTGAAAGGGGTTAAGTGACACTTGATATAACTTACTTCCTTTATACCAGTGTGCAGATCAAAAGGGTCTATGTAGTTATGCCAATTCTACGCCCTTTGGATTTGATCCACCATGATATGTCTGCTACCTAGTTCATCTTAACCAGCATGCATTAATTTTGATGGAAAAACAACCGATTCGGATCTAAGATAATAATGCATTTATTAAATCTTTTACTCTTTATCTTCCTTGCACAATGATTTCGGTACGACAATGACTTTGAACGTGTTGGTTTTAAAAACAGCCTGAATAGAGAAGATCACTTTGATTATGTTTCATTTAAAAAAATAGGCCGACAGCCAAGCACATTCACGTTGAAAAATACCTACAGTGAGCCAGTCCCAATATCCAAGAAAAAGAAAAAAGATCTACTAGATCTTTTACAACTAATCCCCCCCTACTTCCATGATTTTGACAGAAACCTTAGGTGAAATAATAATGAAGATATTGACCCTGATTTAGTTGATGTAGAAATAGATCAATAACTTCATCAAGCGTTTCATTTTTAAACTAATAATGTACTCGTACCTTTAGGTTGATTTTTCATCATTTTTGTAATTGATTGTGCACTTTTAGTGTTAACACGTTTTTATATAAAATCATAATATCAATATAAAATAAAATATTTTTGATTTTTCCAGACTTTTTGACACCCTTAGGGCGTGGTCCATTTCTCATATCCTTGGTAAAAAGGAATTAGGTTGATTATTGTTAAGTACAAAAGGCTAATGAGTTATGATCAGAAGGCCATAAGAGACAAAAATATAAGATACAAAGGGCTTAAATGCACTTAAAATAAATAAATAAGTAATATTTTGTTTAAATTTGTATTTCGCTATAATTTTTAGCATCTCATGAGATAATATAGTGATTCATGAATGAAGAAATCCTTAGACAGGATTTAAAATGACTTTTCATAACTTTGAAAAATCGTTCTGTAAACTTTACATTCCAACACTTAACCCCTTTTGCCCAAACACCAGTGATATATATTATTATTGCTATGTATACCTGCCTATGTTTTTACTTTCACTTACATATGCATGTATGCAATGTACACGTTTCGAGATCCCCCTGAATCCAAATATCCAAGACCAGCGAAATAGTCAGTGTATGTGTGTTTTAATTTACACAGCGTTAGTTGATCTTCCAATAAGGATAATATTACGAGGAGAAGAAAAAAAAAGCAAAGTTTTTTTTTAATAAGTGATATTTGTTAAGGTTCACAACCATTTTATTAATAAAGTCGGTATTACTTTACAAAACAATATCACCCACTGGGTTATTATAAAAGTTATAAATTATCTCATTCATAAAATTAATTTTTTTTCTTTTGATAAGTAGTTCTGTAAGAACATATAGTTTTTTCGCTTGGTTTGAGAACTTTCCATGCCTGTTTCAGGTAGAAACATGTGTTATATTCTGAATTTAATTAATATTTATTATGGCAAAAGATTAATTCGGTACATTTCCGCTGTTTTTTTTGTGATTGTACTTATTCCAATTATATTCGTTATTAGTTCCTTTTCAATTCTACAATAAAAAATTTAACCCTTCTAAAGTCTTTATCAAATAATTTTAATGGGGGCCACCTGTGGTGTAGTGGTTAGCATAAAAACCTACAATACTAAAGGTAGCAGGTTCGCGTCCCGAGGTAAACCTAGGAATTTTTAATGGGAGTGAAAAATTGTTGGCTATGCCGTCCATCGGATAGGACGTAAAAAGGAGGTCCTGAGCCTGTACGATGTCAGGTACCCGTTAAAGATCCTTATCCAAAAAATACCTGGATAGGAAAAATTTAGGACTCCCACTGTAGCATCGTCCGATTAGCCTTAGTGGCATGAAGTTACGCTAAACAAACAAAAAAAAACATGTTTTGGGGCAGTATATTGAAAAATATCTTAGGCCATCCTGTATACAGCATTTCAAAAATCACAAATTTAATATTTCCTGCTAACTTGAAAAATTATAAAATGCTTCTTGGTGGGTGAAGGCACCACTCCGGTATACAAGTAATCTCAATCTGCATCTTATATAATATACCATCCTATACATACAATACCAGTCAAAAGTTTAGACTCACCCTTAGATTTTGTAAAATGAATTAATAACAACATTTTATTTATTGAACGACATAACAACTATAATTTTAGTTTTAATTTATTTAAGACTAGCTGTATATTCCGGATTTACCCAAGGAATTCGGAAAACAACGAGAAAAGCCCATTGGCGGATCCAGGGAGGGGGGGGGCTGCAGCCCCTCCCTTTGGAAAATTTGACGTCATTTAAAGATAGAATTTGACTTTCCTTAATGTAAGGAAGCAAGTTAAAGAACTAACAAACAAACAATTCTAAATAATGGCAATTGCATATTTTCTTTGCATGATTTTTACTTTCACTGGCCTACATATTTTTTTTATTTGCTCATCCCTTCCTTGCCTTTTAGACTATACGGGGTTTCCCGGTCCAAGGCAGAGGATTAATGCCGAGTATGATTAAATATCTCCTTCCGTCCCTTTAACTTAGTATTTAGAATAAAATAGTTAAACAAATATTTATAAGAGTCTGCTGATGAGGGACAGCAATTAGCAGATTTAATTAATTTCTCGGAGCCGAAGGATTTAAATAAATTGATGGATAAATGAACAAATAAATGGAGGAAAGAAAAGAGATTTTATTAGTTAACAATTACAAAATATTTTTTAGTTTTTTTTTTTATATCTATTTTTAAGGTTTATAATTAAATCTATCCTCATTTGGAGAATTGTTATTGTTTTGATTTTGAGTTATCTTCACAGTTAAGTTATTATTGTAAATATGTATGTAAGTAAGTTATTTATTGTACTTATTATTTTTTTATATCACATGATGTTTTTTTGTTTATTTTTTAAATGATAGGGGAGAGCGGGGTTGGTTGGCATAGGGGGTATGTTGGCCATCGGCTTATAGTTCCGTCAAACCTGTGTGAAGACCCCACCATTGTACCATGTCACCCGCTCGACCACGGGAGTCTTGTCCTGAGTTTTCAATCCGATGCTAACAGTATAGCGAAGAGTGTGCTTCATTGATTGATTTTACGACATGTAAGTAAATTTTTATATTTTCAGTAAATTTGGTTTAAAGGCATGGTAAAACATTTGACTCCGATTCTGTTCAGATAGCCCCAAACGCCTTTGAATACCCTAACCTTTCGATTAACCAGTTTCTTGTTTGATTGTTCTCCCCTGTTCTGGCAGCCATCTTTCATATGATCTCTCCTGTGAGGTTAGTTGGCTCTCATCAACTTTTTTTTTGGCGCAGTAGCAATTCACAAAAGCAAGGTAAACATAATCAAAGATGAAACTACCAATTGTCTTTAGTTCCAGCGAGGAAGATGAGAGCAATATTTCTTATGCAAAAAATGACGACAGTCTAAAGTTCTATCTTCTTCTATAGTCATTCTATTTTCCATTAAAAAGCTGTTAAAAACCGATTCAAAATTATTATACCATTATAGTGCAGCCTTTAATAACAATAATATGTGTCAGAAAGTACTTGAATGAGATGGCTAAACAACCCCACCTTCTAGGCCAACCTGCCCCACCTTGGGGGTTAATTGGCATACTCTGGATTGACGAATTCTTCAATTTTCTATGATCTTAGAATTAAATATTATGTGGTGAAAAAAATGCTGGTAGTACTCTAATACTTAGAGTTTACAGAGGTATCATCCATATTGGGATTATATTAACAGGAACGACTCAACAATCAAAAAAGTGAAAACTGTTGCCAATCAACCCTGCTCTCCCCTATTTTTCTTTTTAAAATATTTTTTTAGCCTTGGAGATAAGGCTGTTACTTTATTTTATTTTATGCTTATGTTATAAATATGCTAACTCCCTCTGTATAGTCTCTGACTGATAACAGATGTAAATATAAATATAAATATTTAAAAAAAAAAATCTCCTGGCTCCAGGTTTTAAAAGAGCTATCATCGGATTCCCAAACATATGTCAGTTGTCATGGGCAACGCGTATTTCCTAACGCGTTTGCCAACTCGGCCACCCTTGCTTACCTATCCTATACCTATATGTCCTGTATGATTGTCACTTATTTTTTACTTTCACTTACCTATATATGAAAATAGCTGTATATACCGGTTTCACCCGGAGAATTTCATTTTTTAAATCTATAAAATCTATAGACTGAGACTTTTATCGACTCGAACGGTCGACTTTGTAAAAACCAATGTATAGCAAGATCAAAACGGTTATTATAGCAATAAAGATACCCAGAGATCCGCTGAAGTTATGCAATTTTAATATGGACAGGTGTTCGCACCTGGTCTGATACCAACTGAGAACAACTGAGCGAAATTTGGAGAATTTAGGACAAACTGTATGGATTTCTATAAAGAACAAACAGAATTTTATCTTATATTTTATCTTATACATATATTATAGCTGTATATCCTTGTTTCACACGGGGAATTTCATTTTTCTAAAGAAATTGTCGATTTCGTAAAAAAAACATTGTAATGTGAGATCATTATGATTTTTATAACAATAAAGAATATCAGCTGAAGATCGGCTGAAGTTATGCAATTTTAATATGGACAGGTGATCGCAACTGGTATTAAAGAACCACTGAACGAAATTTGAAGAATAAAGAATATCAGCTGAAGATCGGCTGAAGTTATGCAATTTTAATATGGACAGGTGTTCGCACCCGGTCTGAAAGAACCACTGAGCGAAATTTGGAGAATTTGGGACAAACGGTATGGATTTCTATAAAGAACAAACAAACAAACAGAATTTCATCTTTATTTATATAGATATATAGTAAGGGAAAGTATTGTGATCGTGAAATATTTCGACTTCCGGTTTTCAACGGAAATACACGTTTTAGGGTCTCCTGAGTCCAAATAAACAAGTCCCGCGAAATGTGTGTGTGAGTGAACAGAATAGCTCAGAAAGGGTTAATCGTACGGAACTGAAATTAGGTATATGCCTGTGACGTGACAGCAAAGATTTATACAGGTGTATCCGATTTTAACGTATTTTGAAAGACCTTTTTCGTTATTTGTAGCGATCTTACGTAAGTGGTGTAACAAACCTAATTACTCGGTTCGTCCATAGACATTTCTATCTCTGGGAATATTAAACTATAGCCTCAATAGAATAGAATCTTGATCTAGAAAGAGATAAGTACTGGGAGAAGTTCTAAGGAGGGAAGTAAATATTTATTGGAGGGGAAGAGAAGGCTGATGGGTTCTCCATGTTGCAGCTATTAGGGGTCTTAGATCGCTCACTTAGCCGAGTCCGCAACAGTTGAGGCTGCTTCTGTCTTATCTTAGTCTATAATAAATGGCACGAAATCAGTATCGACTTAAGAAAAACGATCTTATTTATTTATTTATATATCACTGGTGTTTAGGCAAAAGGGCTTAATTGCCATTTTTATGAAAATGAGGTTTTTCTGGCTTCTTGTCAAAAAAATCTATCTGTTTTTAATGGTTCAATCGGCTTAGGTGAAATCAGCTGACGAAATGGAGTAATTAAGCTGATCTTAACGGCACAAGTGTTATTTGCTATCAATGATCCAAAGGGGTGAAAGGGGTTAAGTGACACTTGATATAACTTACTTCCTTTATACCAGTGTGCAGATCAAAAGGGTCTATGTAGTTATGCCAATTCTACGCCCTTTGGATTTGATCCACCATGATATGTCTGCTACCTAGTTCATCTTAACCAGCATGCATTAATTTTGATGGAAAAACAACCGATTCGGATCTAAGATAATAATGCATTTATTAAATCTTTTACTCTTTATCTTCCTTGCACAATGATTTCGGTACGACAATGACTTTGAACGTGTTGGTTTTAAAAACAGCCTGAATAGAGAAGATCACTTTGATTATGTTTCATTTAAAAAAATAGGCCGACAGCCAAGCACATTCACGTTGAAAAATACCTACAGTGAGCCAGTCCCAATATCCAAGAAAAAGAAAAAAGATCTACTAGATCTTTTACAACTAATCCCCCCCTACTTCCATGATTTTGACAGAAACCTTAGGTGAAATAATAATGAAGATATTGACCCTGATTTAGTTGATGTAGAAATAGATCAATAACTTCATCAAGCGTTTCATTTTTAAACTAATAATGTACTCGTACCTTTAGGTTGATTTTTCATCATTTTTGTAATTGATTGTGCACTTTTAGTGTTAACACGTTTTTATATAAAATCATAATATCAATATAAAATAAAATATTTTTGATTTTTCCAGACTTTTTGACACCCTTAGGGCGTGGTCCATTTCTCATATCCTTGGTAAAAAGGAATTAGGTTGATTATTGTTAAGTACAAAAGGCTAATGAGTTATGATCAGAAGGCCATAAGAGACAAAAATATAAGATACAAAGGGCTTAAATGCACTTAAAATAAATAAATAAGTAATATTTTGTTTAAATTTGTATTTCGCTATAATTTTTAGCATCTCATGAGATAATATAGTGATTCATGAATGAAGAAATCCTTAGACAGGATTTAAAATGACTTTTCATAACTTTGAAAAATCGTTCTGTAAACTTTACATTCCAACACTTAACCCCTTTTGCCCAAACACCAGTGATATATATTATTATTGCTATGTATACCTGCCTATGTTTTTACTTTCACTTACATATGCATGTATGCAATGTACACGTTTCGAGATCCCCCTGAATCCAAATATCCAAGACCAGCGAAATAGTCAGTGTATGTGTGTTTTAATTTACACAGCGTTAGTTGATCTTCCAATAAGGATAATATTACGAGGAGAAGAAAAAAAAGCAAAGTTTTTTTTTAATAAGTGATATTTGTTAAGGTTCACAACCATTTTATTAATAAAGTCGGTATTACTTTACAAAACAATATCACCCACTGGGTTATTATAAAAGTTATAAATTATCTCATTCATAAAATTAATTTTTTTTCTTTTGATAAGTAGTTCTGTAAGAACATATAGTTTTTTCGCTTGGTTTGAGAACTTTCCATGCCTGTTTCAGGTAGAAACATGTGTTATATTCTGAATTTAATTAATATTTATTATGGCAAAAGATTAATTCGGTACATTTCCGCTGTTTTTTTTGTGATTGTACTTATTCCAATTATATTCGTTATTAGTTCCTTTTCAATTCTACAATAAAAAATTTAACCCTTCTAAAGTCTTTATCAAATAATTTTAATGGGGGCCACCTGTGGTGTAGTGGTTAGCATAAAAACCTACAATACTAAAGGTAGCAGGTTCGCGTCCCGAGGTAAACCTAGGAATTTTTAATGGGAGTGAAAAATTGTTGGCTATGCCGTCCATCGGATAGGACGTAAAAAGGAGGTCCTGAGCCTGTACGATGTCAGGTACCCGTTAAAGATCCTTATCCAAAAAATACCTGGATAGGAAAAATTTAGGACTCCCACTGTAGCATCGTCCGATTAGCCTTAGTGGCATGAAGTTACGCTAAACAAACAAAAAAAAACATGTTTTGGGGCAGTATATTGAAAAATATCTTAGGCCATCCTGTATACAGCATTTCAAAAATCACAAATTTAATATTTCCTGCTAACTTGAAAAATTATAAAATGCTTCTTGGTGGGTGAAGGCACCACTCCGGTATACAAGTAATCTCAATCTGCATCTTATATAATATACCATCCTATACATACAATACCAGTCAAAAGTTTAGACTCACCCTTAGATTTTGTAAAATGAATTAATAACAACATTTTATTTATTGAACGACATAACAACTATAATTTTAGTTTTAATTTATTTAAGACTAGCTGTATATTCCGGATTTACCCAAGGAATTCGGAAAACAACGAGAAAAGCCCATTGGCGGATCCAGGGAGGGGGGGGGGCTGCAGCCCCTCCCTTTGGAAAATTTGACGTCATTTAAAGATAGAATTTGACTTTCCTTAATGTAAGGAAGCAAGTTAAAGAACAAATAATGTGCATAACATGTAGAATTTAAGTTGTGGGAAAGGAACATAAAGGAAAAAAGCTGGTTAGCAGATCTAAATGAAGGGCTGAGGGGCTGCAGCCCCCCCTTTAGGACTGCAGCCCCCCTTTACGATCGACTGGGTCCGCCCATAGAAAAGCCATGGGTCAAGAAAAGTTCGTTAGGACAGAAATGAGATTTTTTTCGACTCCGACGGTTGATTTCGTAAAAATATAATGTAAAGCGAGATCATAACGATTTTTATAACAATAATGAATATACCCAGAGATTGGCTGAAGTTATGCATTTCAACATCCACAAGTGTTCGCACCTGATATGAAAGAACCACTGAGCGAAATTTGGAGAATTTAGGACAAACGGTATGGATTTCTATAAAGAACAAACAGAATATCATCTTTCTTTATATCGATTGTATTCGAAACAATCAAATAATTTTTTAAATGTTATCTCTCGAGTTACAGTTATTTTTTTAAACTTGAATATCGTGGATTAAATAGAAGTGAGTCAAACTTTTGACTGGTACTGTATAGGCAAAATTTATGGCTCCCACTGTAGAAGCGTCCGATTAGCCTTAGTAGCATAAAGTGACGCTAAAAAAACAAAAAGCACACGTTTTTGGGACAGTATGATAAAAAAGATCTTAGGCCATCCTACATACAGTATTTCAAAAAGTTAAAATCACAAGTTTAACATTTCTTGCTAACTTGAAAAATTATAAAATGTACTTGGTGGATATAGAAACCACACAGGTATGCAAGTAATCTCAATCTGCATCTTATATAATAATAATATATTTTATTTGTTTTTAGGGTAGTTCCCTATACAAATAGAAGTTGGTCTTTTGACCTCACAATAATGTTTGTTATATTATAGTTTAGCTAATAACATTTTATTTAATGAATACAGTATCTACATGAACATATTATGTTCATAATAATATGGATATGCACATGCAAACAATAATATGAACAAATTATGAATATTATAATTTTAACCAAAACAAATTGTTTAATATTGCCAATATAAATTTTAAGAACCTATTTTAAGAACTTTAAGTAAAATCCCCGAGACGATAAAATCATTAGGTATATATTTGCAGCTATGTTATTACCATCATTAATTCCCTTAATGCTCTTAAACAAATAAACAACTAAATATAAGGCATTTAACATCGTTCATACATAACAATTTACTTTTCATAACAACAATTTACATAAATTATCAATCAACTCAATTTTAAAAAAAATAATTACGCTAAAAATCATAATAATGTAAATAAATAACTAATTACTAACAAATGCTAAATAAAATACAAAAATACTAAATCTAACATAATTCTAATGCGTTAACTCATCTATAAATTTTCTTATTAACAGGCATGAGGTAACATAATAATAGAGTTTATTCAAATGGACTACGTCCTTTATAATTAGCAAACCATTTAAATTCTCAAAATCATCCAAACTTCCATCAATGTAATCACATATATATTTTTTTTCTCAAATTATTATAAGTGGGGCAGTCTAAGAGTAGATGTTTTAAGTTTTCCGGCTGTAAACTGTTACACTGTAAACAAATATCATTAATAGAGAAGGTGTACCTGCGGCCTTTAAATATTAAAGATAAATGCTGTGGACAGCCAAGCCTCAGTTGGCTTATTATACGCTTTTTACTTTCACTTACCTATTTATGAAATATATAGTAAGTGGAAGTATTGCGATCGTGAAAAATTTCGACTTCCGGTTTTCAACGGAAATACACGTTTTGGGGTCCCCTGAGTCCTAATGACCAAGTCCCGCGAAATGGTCTGTGTGTGTGTGTGTGTGTGAACAGACTAGCTCAAAAACTATAAGCCGTGCAAATCTGAAATTGGGTATTTAGTGTATGTATATGCCCGTGATGTGACAGCAAAAATTTCATCAAAATTGCTCAAAGGGAGGGGGTACTTTATTTAATAACTTTTTAAGTTTTTTTCGATTTTCTCAAAAACGGCTCTAACGATTTTGATTAAACTGAGTATTTCATCTATTTATATGCCCGAAATATGACTGTAAAAATTTCATCAAAATTGATTAACCGGAGGGGGGACTTTACTTAATAAATGTTGTAACATTTTCACGTGTTTTTTTGATTTTCTCAAAAACGGCTCTAACGATTTTGATTAAACTTAGTATTTGATCTATTTATATGCCCGAGATATGTCTGTAAAAATTTCATCAAAATTGATCAACCGCAGGGGGCACTTTACTTAATAAATATTGTATAATTTTTACGTGCTTTTTTTATTTACTCAAAAACGGCTTTCACGATTGTGACCAAACTGGGTATTTGATGTATGTATATGCCAAATATGTGATAGCCAACATTTCATCAAAATTGATCAACCGAAGGGGGGACTTTACTTAGTAAATTATGTATCATTTTCACGGGGTTTTTATTTACTCAAAAACCGCTTTAACGATTAATAAAAATAAGATATGAATGTAGAAAAATGTGTGACTTTGGGAAATGATATTTAACAAAACACTTCAATTTCCTATCTAAGTAAGTTGGTAAGTGAAAGTTGTGTGTTGCGCGCACGCACCAGATTTTTCCATATTGAATCTGCACCTTATATAATATACCATTCTATACATATAGGCAAAATTTATGGCTCCCACTGTAGAAGCGTCCGCATGGCATAAAGTGACGTTAAACAAAACAAAAACCGGTTATAATAAATAAAATAATGTGATAATTTGGGGAGTTTCCTTTTGTGATACATATAGCTTTTTACAGAGAATATGTTTGCCCTTGGCTAGAACAAGCATATTGATTTCTTCCAATTGAGAAAGACTGTTGTTAAATAGTCTATGAGTATGTAGATATGAGCTCGTATGTAGTCTGCCTCTAGAACGAATCATTTAACTTGGAAGAAGGGTTCGTATTTTTATCTTATCTACATCGTGTATAAATAGATGTGTTCCCCTTGTCAGACAGATGTGGTGGGTAGCAGCTAAGTGGTTCATCTTGGGAGGTGCGTCCATTTATAGGACCCGATATACCCGAACAGAAGTTTACTGCTACAGAAATAAATAACATTATTTTAATATCCTCTGGAAGCCAGTCATTGAGCAGGTCGCGGATTGAGAGGGATCCTTAAAGATCTCTATTACAAAAAGTCTCATGGTGGCTCGAGATCTTTATATATATAATCTTTAAAATTTCAGAAATGAATCGATATAAATTTTATAATAAGAGGAATTTTCAAAAACTATTAAAAATTTAATTTATCTAATCTTAGTTCGTGGCTGACCACCATTTTAAATTATTTTTAAATAATTTATTTTTTGAAGAGAAAAGATTTCAAGACCTCTGTGGTCTAGCTTAACTAAGTGAGATATCGACAATATGGCACATCTTTCTTATATTTTGTGGGCTAAAACAAATTCCTTCATTAAGTAATTATAGGAAACTTCCCAACCCGGATAAGAACCATGAAGGGGATGTGTAATATAAGAAGTTTTCAACACAAAATATTACCGCCGTCGCTTGGATAGGACATAAAATGGAGGTCCCGAGCATGTACGATGTCTGGTACTAGTTAAAGATCCCTATCCTAATTATATCTGGATAAGCAAAATTTAGGATTCCCACTGTAGCATCGTCTGATTAGCCTTAGTAGCATAAAGTGACGCTAAAGAAACAAAAAACACATGTTTTGGGGGCAGTATAATGAAAAAAATCTTAGGCCATCCTGTATACAGTATATCAAAAAGTTAAAATCACAAGTTTAATATTTCTTGCTAACTTGAAAAATTATAAAATGCTACTTGGTGGCTAGAGGCACCAAGTGATCTACAGTATCCAAGTAATCTCAATCTGCATCTTATATATCCCATCCTATACATATAGGCAAACTTTAGGGCCCCCAATGTAGTACTAACTGTAACTCAAAAATAGCCCTCTATCTGCGTTAATACGATCATCCTCTCAATCAGTGGCAGATCCAGAAATTTTCTGAGGGGAGGGGGGCGCACTTTTTTTTTTTACATTTAATGAGTAATGAAGGCCCTAATTTAAAATACCTTTTAGTACATAATAACGTCGTAAATTACTGTAAATGTTTGAATACAAATCATTTTTAATTAGTGGACTTGAAAACTGACTAAATATAGTTCATTTTATATAGAAATAGTAATACTTTATGAGTGTCCTCACCTCTCATGGGGGGGGGGGGGCGCCCCTCCCCTGGATCTTAAGCGAACGAAACTATTAATATTTTAAATAATTTATTTTTGAAGAGAAAAGATTTGGCTCCGCCGGGAGTCGAACCCGGGTCTCCTGCGTTACATGCGAGGATGCTGATGCCGCTACTACTCACAAAACTTGTGAGAAAGGGGGAGTGGGTGTCAGTGAAGGGAAAGGATTTGCTCTGCCTTGAGCCGAGCTCTGTGGTGTAGTGGTTAGCATCCTCGCATGTAACGCAGGAGACCCGGGTTCGACTCCCGGCGGAGCCAAATCTTTTCTCTTCAAAAAATAAATTATTTATTAAAAATTTAAGTTTTAATAAATGTTTTGTGTTTAGCGCGTTAAAAGTCCCACTGAAAGTGGATTTAAAATTACTAGACTCATCTCATCTTTTAGAAAATTTAATGCTTATTAAGAAAATATCATCGTTTTGGTTTCTACGCTAAACCAAAGTAGAGAAAACTGTCATTTTTCAGAAAAAAGTAAGATTTTAAAAATAAAAACAAAAAAATATTTATCTCCTCAACAGATTGAGATAGGAAACTGGTTTCTGCGCCATTCTACCCCGTTTAACATGCAGTATTACCCATTTTTTTTTTTACACTATGTCTGGGACACCCAGTATAAGTTGGCGGAAAGCAATGAAATTAGTGGGATCAGGATCAGAAGAAAAACTTGGATAAAATTCAATCAATAAATTTTGCCCCACATCCTTCAACATGAAGCCTTAGCCACTACCTATATTCTGAATGAGACATAAATTAAAACTTTTGAGTGGCTATAAATATCTTTAAAATGCATCGTTGAAGGATGAATTGAATGTGCTAACAGTTCTTTTTAGGGGTTATTATTTCAACTTTTAGTCCCTCGAATTTCTGCCTAGCCTATCTAGGAAAATATTCAGCCGCCCCCCCCCCCCAATAATTTTGTGCTGGTGACTCCAATGCTCGTTAGTCAATATTTTTAAAAAATTATAACCGGATTACTGCTGGTTTCAGGTCATCATCAGTACCTCCAAACAATAGAAGTGAGAAATAGTTCGAGTCTGGATCCTGTAATCAAGAAGACGACGCTAGTACCGGAAATGACAGACGTGGCAACGTGGCACTCCTAATGTGACTTCCTCTACTTCACCTTCCGTTAGAGACAATATGCCCATTGTCCTAACTCATTATCACAATATGATCGTACATCGGGCTACCAAGGGAAATCGATTGTGTGTGATGCTCTGCTAATTATAATTCAAAATATTTTTCAAATATTCAAATATCTTTATATTATATATATAAATCTAGTGTCTAGTCATGTTTATCGGGGGTAAAATCAGAAATTACTCAACCGATCTTTATAAAATTTGGCTCATTGTGTGTAGTTTTGTCCAACTTAAAAGATAGGATAGTTTTCATCTCGATTATTGTCCTCAATATTTCTTTTATTGCAAATTAAATGCTTAATATTCTAAAATTTAGTGTGATTATTTGTAAGTTCTATAAATTTCCAACAGATGGAGGTAAAAGTCGATTTATTGACACATTTTCTTTCGATATTTAGGGAGGATAAGCATCCAGTAGCTAAATCTATTTTTTCGAGCTTGGACTAGGAAAATCCGTGCTTTTTCCATGGACAATTATGTGTCGCCTTTCACGGGTTAAAAACATTTTAATAATCTGTTTGATAACCTACGAATATGATATCTAATCTCATATCATCATTTGTTATATTCTGAATTTGATTAATATGTATTATTGCAAAATATTAATTTGTTACATTTTTGCTGTATATTGTGATTGTACTTAACCCTATTCCAATTATATTCCTCAATAGTTCCTTTTACATGTGTGTTATTTATATATATATAATCTCGCCTCTGCTAAAATAATCCAGTAAGTGCTAAATGAATAGATCATTAATGCCTACTATAGTGAAATATGAGATGTAAAAAATGTTGGTTTTCAGATTAGCTGAACCTTTTTTATCTTTATCAGTGAATTTCGATTTGACTGTATTAAAAAGAATAGGAAATAACTAATTCAACGCATTATAGCTACTGAGCCACAGCAACGCTTGGCAGGCACTGCTCGTATGAATGTATTTAATTTGTAGTTTTTTCTCTAATATTTTCCTGAGAAAGACCCCCCCGCGGTTGACGATGAATAGCTCAACGTTGTATTCTTTGTGATTTTAGAGGAAAAAGGTAGCAGCAGTAGTGATCCTAGAGGAAAAAATCTGGTGCGTGCGCGCAACACACAACTTTCACTTACCAACTTACTTAGATTAGAAATTAATGCATTTTGTTAATTGCCATTTCTCAAATGAACAGAACATCTTTAATTATAACGCATTGGTTTGTCATTAAAGGCGTTCGGCGCATGCGTGAGCTCAAGGTGTTTTATGAGTTGACGAAATATTCATCTTTTTTTTCTCTTGTATATGTTTACTTGATTTTCTTCTTATATCATATTTAGCCATTCCTTATTTTTAGTCGTGATGAGAGACAGTTAATTTCTCAATATAAACTAAAACAAAGGTACTTTATAGGAAAACAAAAAAGCCCCTTCCCCATTTAAGCCCCCTCAGAACATTTTAATAATTATAAAGCTTACCTGATATTAAATAAAAACTAATTTTCATTAAACATGACGAATTTGATAAAAATCTTTAAAGCCGTTTTTGAGATAATCGATCAAAAAGGTAAAAATTAGAAACAAATTATGAAATAAAGTGCCCCCTCCGTTTGACCAATTTTGATGAAATGTTGGCTATCACATCTTTGGCATATACATACATCAAATACCAAGTTTGATCAAAATCGATAAAACCGTTTTTGAGTAAATAAAAAAAACACCTGAAAATGATACAAAATTTATCAAGTAAAGTCCCCCCTCTTGTAGATCAATTTTGATGAAATTTTTACAGTCATATCTGGGGCATATAAATACATCAAATACCAAGTTTGATCAAGATCTATAAAACCGTTTTTGAGTAAATAAAAAAAACACGTGAAAATGATTCAAAATTTATTAAGTAAAGTCCCCCCTCCGGTTGATCAATTTTGATAAAATTTTTACAGTCATATCTCGGGCATATAAATACATCAAGTACCAAGTTTGATCAAAATCGATAAAACCGTTTTTGAGTAAATAAAAAAAACGCGTGAAAATGATACAAAATTTATTAAGTAAAGTCCCCCCCTCCGGTTGATCAATTTTGATGAAATTTTTACGGTCTTACCTCGGGCATATAAATAGATCAAATACTCAGTTTAATCAAAATCGTTAGAGCCGTTTTTGAGAAAATCGAAAAAAACCTAAAAAGTTACTAAGTAAAGTACCCCCTCCCGTTGAGCAATTTTGATGAAATTTTTGCTGTCACATCACGGGCATATACCTACACTAAATACCCAATTTCAGGTTCCCACGGTTTATAGTTTTTGAGCTAGTCTGTTCACACACACACACACACACACACACACACACACACACACACACACACACACACACAGACACACAGACCATTTCGCGGGACTTGGTCATTTGGACTCAGGGGATCCCAAAACGTGTATTTCCGTTGAAAACCGGAAGTCGAAAATTTTCACGATCGCAATACTTCCACTTACTATATATTTCATATATAGGTAAGTGAAAGTAAAAAGAAGATCGCGTATATCTTTTAAAATTATATAATATAGCCCTAGGTATGCTCGACAGTTATAATGTTGTTCAGCGCCTAGCTATAAAGCCATATTTTTAAATTTACAGTTTAAATTAAGAGAAGAATCTTATACCCAGATGTATATAAACTTAAGTGAAACAAGCTCCATGCAATGCTCAGGGAGATAGGGCTGGGTCTTCTTAATAAGCAGACATTGCTATTAACATGTAATCTATTTACAAAAATAATTACTGTTAAAATTAGTATACAATTATAAAATAGCGATAATAAAAAAATAAACTGAATAACCTAAACATACATATACACACCTTAAACCTAAGGAATGTAATTATATACTAACTATATACAACGATTTTACGTGCAAGCGAAGCAATAGTGATAGAAATAATGTGTTAGTACATGAGGATCTAGTATTTTTGTAGTAAAAAAAAAAAAAAAAAACCTTTATTTGACTACTCTAAAATACACACGTGTTAAGTTTTTTGAGTTTCCTGAAAAACGTGTTCATGTGGAACGAACGAGTTTTGAACCTCGCCTCTTCATATAAATATAATCAATATATATTATAAAGCAAAGTGTACAATGTGCGTGCCGAAAAGGCTCAGAAACGACTCCACGTAGGATTAAGGAAGTTATGTGGTCGTTAAGCCATATTACCCCTAATGGAGAAGAAGGTTTCCGTTTTTCTCTTAAAGGTGTAAAATTAAAGAGAAAAGGACTGGACTTTTAAGCCTCTCGCACCATTTAATTAGCCTACCTGAGATTGAGATACGAGTTTATGAATGAAAAATTTAGTTCGAGCTCCAGGCTACCAGGAAGCGCTAGGGTGTGTTTTACTTGATGTTTATTGTTCATTCATTTCGTTTAGATTGTGAAGGTTATGTGTTTGTTCAGCTGTTCTTTTTAAATTACTAAAAAATCAAGCGAAAATAATTAGTTTCACCTTTTCTTTCAAAATAAAATAATGATTTTACATATCTGCAATCAATTAGAAAACCGACTGGATACCTTACAAAATTAATTTTCTCATAAGAAGGTTAATTGATTAACACATTATATTTAATCAATATATAATATATACCTACTTAAGTTAATTCAATGCAATATGAGTGAACATTTTTGAGTAGTACAGTGAGCGAATAAAAACAGACATAAAACAAAAAAGGAGAGCTGAATTGACTGATTATAAATCGAAAATAAAATCTTTGAAGTGTTCTTATTGTATGTAATTATGAAAAATGGTTTTATTACTATGTATGATGAGCATTCCAGTTTAAGTGACTAACTCCAATTACATCATTTTTTCAATAAGATTTTATCACCCCTCATAGTTCAGGATAAAAAGAAATATGATGAAAAAATTGTGCCCTCATGATATTTTGGTTTTCACTTTGTAATAGTAGGTGCAGTGTCCGGCCAAATTACGGGGGGGGGGGGGTATCTTAAGGGAGATTGAACTGGAAGAAAGGTCTTAAAAAAAAAGTTTCTATGAATCTTCGGTAGTTTCTAAATTTCTGGATCTAATAGGACCATCACAGCAGTCGGCGCTTAAGTTGTAATCGAAATATAGTTTTTTAACTAATAGATTTTTCAACCATAATCTAATAACTTATTATCTGCTGACTGCTTGAAATGGGCTTATAGAATTCAGAATCACAGAAACCATCAAAAACGATGCATGACTCGAGAAAGTTGCAGCAAAATTAATTGTTCATTCACCATTTGCAACCCCCTTTAAAGTATATAGGGTTCCTTATTTGGACGGACTCTGAAGATATCGAATCTTAATATTGATACCATATTAAAAGTTTCAAGAAAGTGCTAATTTTGTTCTATATTTCCTTGAATGTTAAAGTTTTTCTGTTATTAAAACTACCACACAACTACCGGAGCGAAGCCGGGCACCCTAGCTAGTATCAATATAAAGACATTAAATCAAGGTGCAACATAGAGCAGAGCATGCTAACATACCTCTTAAATGATTAATTAAAATTTAACAGATGTTTTAATCAGTCAATGTTATTCCAGCGTTGCCACGGTAACCAGCAATATTGGTCACAATATAGTCAATGTTATTTTCTTTTAAACTAGTCAAAATGTTTTTTATATATGAGGAGGTGAGGTGCAAAACTCGTTCGTTCCATTTTTTTGAGAAATTGAGATCGCAATGGATTCTGAAAGATATTTTAATGCTCTTCCATCACAACTAAACAGATTGGAGCAAAAGTTTCTTATGGATTTTTGCTATACGAAATAGCGGTTTGTTGCAGAACTGATTCGTTCCCTAGCCCATTGTGTTTTAAAACTGGTTCGTTACTCGTTGTGAAGCAAAACTCTTTGGTTCCTATGATAACTTCTCACTTTGCACCCATCCCATTCGTTCACTTCAGCAGTTTCTGTTAGTCTTTCTGAACAAAAGATCGAAAGATCTTTAAATTCGCGTGCTTTATTTCAGTTTGTAATCGATTCTTCTTACCTAGGTATATTCATAATGATTTTCCAATGGCTCCAACAAGCTGAAAGACGTTGATAATCTGCTGAAAAAGCATTTTGGTGACGAGTGGAGGGCCAATGATTCATTGAAGTATTGCACACGAGTTCTCAATATATCTGACAGAGAAGAGGGAAACAACGAACAACAGGATGATGAAATCGTTATTATTGAAGAAGGCGATGGCCTAAGGATCTAGTATTTTTGTAGTCAAAAAAACCAAAAAAAAAAACCTTTATTTGACCACTCTAAAATACATACGTGTTAAGTTTTTTGAGTTTCCTGAAAAACGTGTTCATGTGGAACGAACGAGTTTTGAACCTCGCCTCTTCATATGAATATAATCAATATATATTATAAAGCAAAGTGTACAATGTGCATGCCGAAAAGGCTCAGAAACGACTCCACATACGATTAAGAGATTTATGTCAGCGTGTAACTGTATGTCCCCTAACGGAGAAGAAGGTTTCCGTTTTTCTCTTAAGGGTGTGAAATTGAAGAGAAAAGGACTGGAATTATAAGCCTCTCGCAACATGTAATTAGCCTACCCGAGAATGACATACGAGTTTATGAATGAAAAATTTAGTTCGAGCTGCAGACCACCAGGAAGCGCTAGGGTGTGTTTCACTCAATGTTTATTGTTCATTCATCCGTTATATTTGTAAAGGTTATATATTTTGTCAGCTGTTCTTTTTAAATTACTCAAAAATCAAGCGAAAATAATTAGTTTCACCTTTTCTTTTGAAATAAATTAATGATTTTACATATCTGCAATCAATTGGAAAACCGACTGGATACTTTACAAAATTAATTTTCTCATAAGAAGATTAATTGATAAACACATTACATTTAATCAATATCTAACATATACTTAAGTAAATTAAATGCAATATGAGTGAGCGAATAAAAACAGACATAAAACAAAAAAGAAGAGCTGAAAAGACTGATTATAAACCGAAAATAACAAGTTTGAAGTGTTCTTATTGTATGTAGTTATGAAAAATGGTTTTATTACTATGTATGATGAGCATTCCAGTTGACAAAATGATGAATTGACTCCAATAATACAATTTTTTTAATAAGATTTTATCACCGCTCATAGTTCAGGATAAAAAGAAATATGATGAAAAAAAGATTGGAGAAGTGCAGAATTGGGCCAAATTAGCGTGGGGGGGGGGTATATTAAGGGAGGTTGAACTGGAAGAAAGGTCTTACAAAAAAAGTTTCTATGAATCTTCGATATTTTCTAAACTTCTGGATCTAATGGCACCATCACAGTAGTCGGCGCTTAAGTTGTACTCTAAATACAGTTTTTTAACTAATAATCTAATAACTTATTATCTGCTGACTGTTTGGAATGGGCTTATAGAATTCATAATCACAGAAACAATCAAAAACGATGCATGACTCGACAAAGTTGCAGCAAAATGAATTGTTCATCCACCATTTTCAACACCCTATAAAGTATATAGGGTTCCTTATTTGGGCGAACACTGCAGATCTCGAATCTTAATATTGATACAATGTTAAAATTTTCAAGAAAGTGCTAATTTTGTTCTATATTTCCTTTAATTTTAAACTTTTTCTGTTATTAAAACTGCCACACAACTACCGGAGCGAGGCCGGGCACCCTAGCTAGTGTTAAATAAAACTCATTCAATTCCCTGCGGTTCTTTATCTCATTTCTAATATCTCTATATTTTTTTTTTCTACCATAAAAATGATAAGGATGATTCCTGATAAACCTTTCGTAAACTAAGATCACAATAGATTCATTTTGTTGACGTAAATGAGCGGACTAACCTTCGCCCACCTCCCATCGCGTCACTACCAATGCCTCTCTGATCTGAGGCCATTGGGATGAGTCACTTCCTGTGTAGAAACGAAAAATTAACCGGATTCCAAAAGGTGAATTCATAAACATGGCGTCATCCTGTCCGATTTAAAATTCATCGATTTTAAATTTTAGTAATCCAACATTTTAATTCTTTTCTTCTCCTAATTATATCCATGCAAGTATTAATATCATTATCGTGTAGTTAATCAATAATTTGTAAATAGTTCAAGCTTATATTCGAATGACGAAATTGGTTAAATTAAATTTTCTAAAAAACATATTTGATTTTTATTTTTAAAACTAGCTGTATATACCGGTTTCACCCGGAGAATTTCGTTTTTTAAATCTATAAAATCTATAAACTGAGACTCAAACGGTCGATTAGGTAAAAACCAATGTAAAGCGAGATCAAAACGATTATTATAACAACAAAGAATATACCGAGAGATCGGCTGAAGTTATGCAATTTTAATATGGACAGGTGTTCGCACCTGGTCTGAAAGAACCACTGAGCGAAATTTGGAGAATTTAGGACAAACGGTATGGATTTCTATAAAGAACAAACAGAATTTCATCTTTATATACATAGATTATAGCTGTATATCCCGGTTTCACACGGGGAATTTCATTTTTCTAAAAAACGGTCGATTTCGTAAAAAAAAAAAAAATTGTAAAGTGAGATCATTATAATTTTTATAACAATAAAGAATATCAGCTGATGATCGGCTGAAGTTATGCAATTTTAATATAGACAGGTGTTCGCACCCGGTCTGAAAGAACCACTGAGCGAAATTTGGAGAATTTAGAACATACGGTATGGATTTCTATAATGAACAAATAAACAAACAGAATTTCATCTTTATTTATATAGATAATGCTTGATTTATAGATAAAAATTTCTTTTTGGTCTTTTATTAATCCAATTTTATACCAGTGAAAAATTCAATCTTTCTTTGTGATATATATATTTTCTCAATACATTAATAACTGACAACGTTTCGAGGCTCATTGCCTCATCTTCAGGTGTACTGCAACAGTATTTTACATAATATTTACAACTTTTTTTTAAAAACCTAATTTACAATAATTATAAAATTTGGAAAATTTTTTATTTAAAATCCTAAATTACATTATATTCGTTATATACAGTTTAAACAGGAATAAGTAGCAACAGCCTAAAGCCAGTAACAGTGAGGTGGCCAGCAAAAGAAGTTTAATTTGACATAATTATTTATTTATTGACGAGATTTTAATAAATTGATGTATTTATGGTTACAATATATGGATTGGTATGTATATAATGAATATAATGTGATATAGGATTTTAAATCAACAATTTTCCAAATTTTATAATTATTGTGAATTAATTTTTTTAAAAAAAGTTGCAAATATTATGTAACATACTGTTGCAGTACACCTGAAGATGAGGCAATGAGCCTCGAAACGTGAGGTTTTTAATGTATTAAAAAAAAATATATATGTAGCTGTATATACCGGTTTCACCCGGAGAATTTCGTTTTTTAAATCTATAAAATCTATAAACTGAGACTCAAACGGTCGATTAGGTTAAAACCAATGTAAAGCGAGATCAAAACGATTATTATAACAACAAAGAATATACCGAGAGATCGGCTGAAGTTATGCAATTTTAATATGGACAGGTGTTCGCACCTGGTCTGAAAGAACCACTGAGCGAAATTTGGAGAATTTAGGACAAACGGTATGGATTTCTATAAAGAACAAACAGAATTTCATCTTTATATACATAGATTATAGCTGTATATCCCGGTTTCACACGGGGAATTTCATTTTTCTAAAAAAAAAAAAAAAAATTGTAAAGTGAGATCATTATAATTTTTATAACAATAAAGAATATCAGCTGATGATCGGCTGAAGTTATGCAATTTTAATAAACAAACAGAATTTCATCTTTACTTATATAGATTGTATTTCGAAACAATCATATAATTTTTGAAATGTTATCTCTTAAGTTACAATTATTTTTTTAAACTTGAAGATTGTGAATTAAATACAAGTGAGTCTAAACTTTTGATCGGTACTGTATGTTCCACTAGACTTTTTTTTTTTGTCATTTTTTTCTGTATTTTTGACATCATTTTTATGCTGGTACATCCGTACATTATTATTAATGTGTACGGTTAGATAAAGTCGTGGTAAGAGCCTAAGGAGAAATAGTTCTCGTTGGAACCTAACTTGTTTAGCTTTCACAAGAAAATGTGCAGTTTCATTGCAATCAAGTTGGATGACTTTTAACCTTTCTCACATTCTTTTCTTCTTAGTTATTTTTTATTCTCCTTTATTATTATAAACAACTAACAAAGATATTGTAACAGTTATTTGGATTAAAAAATTTTTATTCAAAGAAAATAACAATTTCTAATGCCACACAAATTATGAAAACGCAATATTTAAACAGGTTACAAAAATTATCACTTTTTAACACAGAAATAACTATATGACCTGAGCTTCAGAACCAGATTAACTCTCCAGTCCATCGCTCCTTATATTTAGTCGCAAGAGGACGGGCCTCGAAGATTCTGGGTCAGAGTAGATAGTACTCGAAAATCTTAGTCACAAACATGTACAGGAGACCAGGAGAGGATTTTTTGTCAATTATCCACTTTACCTGGATTAGTGAATATAGACTCCAGCTTAGGAATAAAACCTGGAAAATGAAAACAAATTTTAATAAGACATTGTTTAATTACATATATACATTTCTATGCTATACATGTGTCGTTTTCATCATTAAGATTCATGGCAAGTGTCACAGAACATTGTAATAATGATAAAGCTTACCTGATATTAGAGGAGACTTGATTTTCATTAAATATGACGAATTTAATCAAAATCGTTAGAACTATTTTTGAGAAAATCGAGAAAAAAACGTAGTAATGGGAAAAAGTTAAGAAATAAAGTGCCCCCTCTCTTTGATCAATTTTGATGATATTTTCGCTGTGAGATCGCGTCAATTTTAAAATATCAATAAGCCTTAAATAGAATACCTCGACGCCCAAGAATTCATAAGAATCAAGTCGTGAGAATTTTACAAGAATTCCCCTCTAGACGAAATCGTGTGTATATTTAGTTTCATTTTCAGTTCATTGTTATATTATTTAGAACTTGTTCTTATCAGAGAAAAAATACTTAGTAAATAGAAATAGGAGTGAAGTGTGGCAATAATAGATGAAGACACAGAAGTCGGTAATAAATAACGAACAACAGGTAGTATAAGTGCCTTTTCCTTTATCAGGTAGAACCGAACAATATGAGAAGCAGCACATTACCAGAACCACTTTTAATTTAGCCTGCTCCGGCCACCAGGGAGCAGCACCACCGCCCACGGCCTCCTGAATAAAACAAAAGCTTTATACCTTCGATGCTTCTCCTCCGGGATTTATCAAGTCCTCTCTTCCTTCAATAGCCTCTTTCCGTTCTCTCCCCCCCCCCCCCAGGACTTTTAGTTTTAGCGAACAATTGAAAACGGTCCGTGAACTTTGCCATTTGGAGAAATACGTTAAAAAAAAAAGAAGAAGAAAACTCTAAGCATCTTTTATATTACGTTTAAACAGGTTTAACGCGAAAGTTATTAAGGTATAGATAGCGCGAAAATACTAAATATAGGCTGACACGAGAGAGAAATGCTTTATTTTCACTTGAAATATAGGTGAAAGTGCCCTATTATTGGGTACTTTTTTTTTAAATATTTAATTGCTTAGACGATTCAAAAAATGTTGTTATACATTTAGCAGTAGACAACATCAAAAATGAAAAACAACTCATATGTCCTTTTTGAAATTTGTAATCATGATTAATGTGAGAAAAGTAAAATTTATACTTTTTGAAAATGGGCTCTTAATATGGGATAGGGGGGTGTCCTAATATGAGATACATATCCCGTATTAGGGACCACGATATAAAATGAAATATATAAGGGAAAATTTGTTTATTATACAGGAGAAATTCATAGAAATATATGTTGTAAATGCCCATTGCAACGTATGAACGGAAACCCGAAGATAGTAAGTTCAAATCCCGGTCCCAGGGGATATTTAATAATATTACTCGGCATTAATCCCCCACCCTATCGCCTGGACCGGGAAACCCCGTAGAGCCTAAGTTGCGAGGAAGGGGAGGAACCAAAAGTATATATATGTATGTAAAAAAAGTATATATTCAGTATGTAATATAAAAAAGAAAGCAGTTAGCAAATATGGTAATGAACTGTTCAACATTTAAGATAAAATAATGATTAAGGGAATTCGACTTACCTTGAAGCCTGAAATATCAGGTCAAAATAGTCTCGAAAAATGTTTCTGAACCCTAAAACATCAATTTACTAAAAATAATCCAACAGGATAAGAATATATAACAATGTGACAAGGTTATGGGCCAATACGACATTAATCTTCATAGAATAAAAGCGGGGTTGCTGTACAAACTATATCCAGAAACCTTATAACCCATATAAGGCAACCATACCATAATGGGGCACTTTCCCCTATAGTTAGGGAAAGTATTGCCATCATGAAAAATTTAGAGGGGATTACACAACTTTGGGGTCCCCTAAATCCAAAAAACCAAATCCCTTGAAGTCACGCGAAATGGTCTGTGTGTGAACAGAATAGCTAAAAAACTAGAAACCTTGCCAACTTGAAATTAGGTACTTAGTGTAGTGGGTATGCCCGCGATGTGACAGCAAACATTTCATCAAAATTGGTCGAACGTAGGGGTTATTTAATATACCCTGTATAATATAGACGTTATTTAATCAATTTTCTCTCATTTTTACGGGTTTTTTCGATTTTTTCAAAAACGGCTCTAACGATTTTGATGAAACTGGGTATTTGATGTATATATATGCCTACCATGTGACAGCCAACATTAGTTAAACGGAGGGGGCACTTTATTAAATAAATTTTCTCTCATTTTAACGTTTTTATCGTTATTGTCGAACGTTCGACGTTCTAACGATTTCGATCAAACTGGCTATTTGATGTATTTATATGCCCGCGATGTGACAGCCAACATTTCATCATAATTGGTCCAACAGAGGGTGCACTTTATTTCATAAAAGATGTTTTAGTTTTAGGATTTTTTTTTTCATTTTCTTAAAAATTGCTCTTTCATTATCGATGTTGTATTATTTTCAAGTATTATTTAATATCAGGTAAGTTTTATCATCTTTAAAATGTTCTGAGGGGGCTTAAATGGGGAAGGAAACCTTTTTGTTTTCCTATAACTAGTACCTTTGTTTTAGTTTATATGGAGAAATTAACTGTCCCTCATTATGCCTAAAAATAAGAAATCGATAAAAACGAAATATGAAAAAAAAATCGAGTAATAGTATACAGTACAAATAAAGAAAAATATTCCTAAAGCTCACAAAACGCATTGAGCGCACTCATGCGTAGTATGCCTTTAATTAATGACAGACCATTGTTCATAATTAAAGCCGTTCTGTTCATTTAATGGAAATTATTTGTTTCATGGTAACTAAATGAAATTTCCAACAAGTACATAGAGAATTATAAAATCAGTCGACGTGGAGTATTATGCTTGCATTGCCGAATTATATCAAGTAAAAACTTTTATTTAATAATAAAAGAAATTAGTGTTTTTTACAGAGCGAATGAAAATCCTTTAATGTCAGACCATCGTTTATTAGTAAATACGTTTTGTTTATGAGAAAGAGTCGTCAAAGTGTTTAGAAACGTACATATTTAATGGAAATTATTTGTTTCCATGGTAACTAAATGAAGCTATCAACAACTAAGTAGAGAAGATCAGACGCAATGGAGTAAGACTTTACTTTATTTACTTATTTACTTAATATACTTTATTTACTATACTATATTTACTATACTATACTATACTATACTATTTACTATACTATTCTATATTTAATATACTTTATTTATTATTATTATAATAATAGTAAATAAAGTAAATTTTTTTTTATTAAGATTCAAGGAGTCCTTTTTACTCTTTCGATCTAATTGGCAATTTTTATACTGCCTAACACTCCGCTCTCGTTCAGTTTGTATGCTTTCGAGGTATGATATCTGTAGCCCGAAAATAGGGTTAAGGGGGTGGGTTGGAGCGGTTACACCGATTTTTAATTATATTCCCGCACCTACCCCCTATTTTTGGTCTCATCCAATTTCCATCACCTACATTTAGCCTCTAACCCTTACACAACGCCATATATACGGAAGCCGCCACAATATTTGCATATACGGTGCGGCATATAGCTATACGTATATGTATATGTATACCGTATACATATACGTATACAGCACTTCTTATAAATCGAAAAGAACGTAAAAAGTTATTAAATAAAGTACCCCCTCCCTTAGAGCAATTTTGATGAAATTTTTGCTGTCACATTGCGGGTATATACATACACTAAATACCCAATTTCAGGTTCGCTCGGTTTATAGTTTTTGAGCTAGTCTGTTCACACACGCACACACGCGCACACACACACACACACACACACACACACAGACAGACACACACACACACAGACACACACACACACACAGACCATTTAGCGGGACTTGGTTATTTCGACTCAGGGGACCCCAAAACATGTATTTCCGTTGAAAACCGGAAGTCGAAATTTTTCACGATCGCAATACTTCCCCTTACTATATATTTCATATATAGGTAAGTGAATGTAAAAAAGATAATAACACTAAACAGCCATTATGCAGGCATAATAAGAAAACTATATATTAAAACCGATTGATAAAATAAAAATAGTAATTACAAACCATTGGTGTATTACGGGCCAGGTGAGGGGGTGCCTATTATTAATTAACGCCTATTATTATTAAATCTCAAATTATTAAAAACGTTACAAAAAGTAACTAAATGTAAAAATAGAGTTACACAAAAGTAATCATATGCTTCGATGTGCAGAGCGAGATCAACACTCCAATCCGTTGCTTCTTATTAGTGACCGTCCGAAGTTTCGGTTTTGGCCAGTTTCGGCCGAAAAACCTGGTTTCGGCCACCGTTTCGGTTTCAACCAAACCAGACCTTATGTGCCTGATATCTCCGAGAAGGATGTAAGACTACACGATTTCAGCTTATAAGCTCGATCTCTTGTATGGATTTGGATTTAACGGTGCGAAGTATCTGTTATTATAATTAATAACACCTTTATTGTATTTCGATAAAACATACATTTTTCTCATTCGTTTGGTATCTATAATTGATCAAAAACTTAACGGGTTGGAGAAACTCGAAATTTCCACAGATTCAAATCAAAAGAGAAAAAAATATTTAGCCAGTAACCTTGTTATGAAAAGGGGGCTCAAGTTGCTCAAATGGTGGTAGTAGGTTTTGTTCTTTGTTATTGTATGGAATGAGAATCAAATGCAAAAACAAATGTTTCGACCTTGGCAGGCCCCCAAAAACTGTTTTTGTTTTGACCAAGAAGAAGCACGATTTCGATAAAATCCTATACAATCGATAAAATTCTATACAATTTTAAACTAGATTATATCCGCTATCATTTGAGACCAAAACTGACTCAGTAGACCAAATAGCTTCTGAGATACAGCTTTATGTATTCAATAGGCCGTCATATTGCATTCCATCGGCTTTTTTATAGCAAAGATTTACTACATTATTAGACATAATATTTTTTTTTTTTTTTTATTGGTCCTCCCCTTCCTCTCCTGTTAGGCTATACGGGGTTTCCCGGGCCAGGGGAGAGGGTGGGGGATTGATGCCGAGAATTATTAAATGTCCCCTGGCTCCGGGTTTTGAACTGGCTATCTTTCGATTCTGAATCATACGTTGCCATGGGCAACGCGTATTTTAGCGTTTGCCCGCTCGGCCATCCCGCCACCCTAACGTTAATTTGAATAGACATGATAATATGAATTTTTATTATTATCAGCCGTTATTTCAAGATTATTTCAAATTTTAGGGCTGTACTAGTTAAAGGGTTATGGTCTATCATCCCACGGGGACCAACCGTACTAGGAAGTAGGGGCCGGTATTCGATACTATAACCTAACTACTGCACCTGTCTTACCACTCTTCTGTACCCAAGCCCACGTATTATATGAATAATTGAGTTTTTATTAATATTATTGCTAAACTAGAGATATTACACACTTACATGTATTATTTATATACACGTAAATAAGTTTCGGTTTCGGCCCGAAACCAGGTCTATGGCGGAAATTCAGATTCGGTTTCGGTTTCGGCTGAAATTTTGGTTTCGGTCAGACACTACTTCTTATATTTAGTTCGAAAACAGAGCAATCTTTTAATTCTCGATAGCCTACTTTTCGATCCCTACACTATGTATTACTCTGGATTCAAAAATCCTGGTGAAGATCCGCAAGTGGGGATCGAAACGTTGGCTATCAAAAATGAAAAAAAGATATGTTTACAGTTAAAATTAAAACAAAAAGACTTGTTGTTGAAGTAAGCACTGACATGAGATTCTCGAATTTTCTTAAACATCTTATCTACAATATTGCATAGCGATTATAACATGTGCTACAACAAGTTTTGTGGGAAGTAAATACAACGTAGAGTACGCAGATATTATTAGCGATGGAAGGTCTTTGCTTCAACAGTTGTGAGTGAGGGTAGAAGATAAGGAGTTTATCGCCAGAGCTCTTTGAAGTTCGTTCGCCCGTGGAGAGATAGCGTAATTGGGCTAACCTTAGGACAATATTTACTGTCACTATAAACTACGATTTAACAGTTTTAGTCATACTGTTATGCTATATAACATATATGTTGTACATGAAACAAAATTCTTCTATACATTTCTAAACTAGATTAAATTCACTAATATATAATACCGATATATTTGTTCAGGGAACCCATTTGTTATTTTATATAATTGTTTAGTTCAATTTTATAAAATATTTCTTCATTTTTAAACCAATTCTAAATTCAATAATTAATAAAAATTCAGTAATTAATATATTGTCATTAATGTATAATTATCAAGTTTATTAAAATTGAATATCATACCAATCGATATTAAGTATCTAATTAGCATTAGTTTAATGTTATGTGCGTGGGCCTTTGTGATTGGTCGAAGACGCTTGTAGCCAAAGCTCTGTAAAAAACAAAAGACGCTTCACCAAGTCAGTCAGCTGTTGATTCTCGCCAGCCGAGTTCACTTTACTCTCTCACGCTTCAACATTCTTTAAAAACATATGATGACATTCTCATTCACCCAGGGTGTTCATTTGTGTATTGTGATCACATTTGGAGGCATTATTTTAGAAGACGGATCGAAGAGGAAGATTAAGTTCCTATTTGGATGAACATTTAAAGTAAAATAATGCCAATATTATTTTTTTTTTAATAATGCCTGAACTTTAAATTTTGTTTAATCTTCAAATTTAAATAACATTCTCTAAAAATTGGACTTTACCTTCTAACATTAAAATTAAATTGCTGAATTCTGTTATCTATCTATGTAATATAATTATTAACCGTTTGTTTATTATTTTATTCTATAGTTTAACAATGGCCATTCGATTAAAGCATATTTTTTGTGTATAATATTTTATAAGTTTTATTTCATATTCATTAAATCATTTAAGTTTCATTCGCATTTAATAAATTATTTGTATTTAATAAATTATTGTTTAAGCTCTAAAATATCAGAGGATTTTCTTTATTTCCTTTCATTCATATTATTTTGTTCTACTTTTTAATTATGCAAATATTTTTATTAACTTCAAAGTTAAACTTTATGTAAAATACCTTTTTCATTACACTGCACGGAAAGTAACTACTTTCGATGCATGCAAACAGTACAGAAAACAGCTGTTTCCCGTTTACTTATAAAAGTGCACCGAAAATTTGCACGAGCACGGAAAATTTATAAGTGCACCGAAAATTTTCGGTGTACTTGTTATTTCGTTTCCCGGCCACCAGTAGCGCTTGCTGATTGTATTAAGAACAGCTGTTTAATGAAAAATTGAAATCAAGAAAACTGAAAATCCACCGATTACAATTAGTTTTTGTGTCATAAATATTTTCAAAAGTTGTCAGTTTACTTAGTGCTTTGAAGAAATGGCATTGCCCGATGAATTAATGAAGAAAGCATGCAATGATGCAATGATGCAAGCATGGAATGATGAAAACAAATAACGAAAATATCGAAATTCCGCACAATGAAAGAGCAGAAAAGTGTCAAGAAATACACAAAAATACAACTAAAAATTTACACTTACTACAAAATAAATTAGCAAATAAAATCATAAATATAAGCAACAATCAAAACTGTACACTAAATATTAATTTCAATTTCTAAAATTCTTAGAACCCTTATTTATTTCAGTATTTTGTTTAATTTGTATTCAGCTTTTGTTTGTTGATCAATAAACTAATCAAACAGTATACTAGTGTTTGAAATTATAATTTAAGTTAATTAATTATGTTATAAACTATTTTATTAGAAGATAAAAGATTCGACCACGGCCGGGAAATAATTATGTTAGTTTGAGATTTATGTTATTCTGCCAGTTTGCAGTGTAATGAAAAATATCGTTCATAACACGTACCAAAAGTGCTTTTCCCGAGCTTACTCAAACTATTCCCGTACTCGGCTTCGCCTCGTACGTGAAACTCGAATTCCGTAGCGCACGGGAAAAGGCCACTTTCGGTACTAGTAATAAAATATACTATTGTGTTATTCTTTTATTATTTATAACCTTTTATTACATTAAGCAACAGAACTAGGTGCATTGAGCACCGGCCATACTTTTCATAATTAGGGAAGCGAAAGGTTTTTACTATTAAACACTTATTGTTAACTTGCCTGGACAATATTTCTAGCTTAGTTCTTTTGGTTGTTATTTTGTTCTTGTACTGTTGATCTACATGTTTTGCTGAGGCCAGCTCTAACATCTAAGGGAGGGGGAGGAACAAAAAAAAAAGTTAATAATTTAAGTTTTAATTGTTTTTTTTTTATTTGAAAATTATAATTTTTCGTAAATAAAAATTATTTCTAGCCACATCAGTGTCACAATAACTAGATGTATACGTAGGTGAGTCAAATATAAACCGGACTTTCATTTTAAATGCTAAAATATTGAGAGGAGCGGATGGGTAAAAGTTGGGCAGGTGAGAAGGGGGAGGGGCGACGGGAGGGGGACCGGTCCGGCCTTGGTTCTGTCTGTGCAGCCATGTTTGAGGCAGAGTTGGGCATATTTAAAAAAAAACTTAATCATGATTATGACTATAATAATCAAAAATGTGTATAATGATTGTAAACAGGAGTATTCATGAATATTTACCTATGCGAGAGGTAATTAGTCACGAAAAAAAGCCGTATTAATAACGGTTTTTTAAATTTTAGTTCGCAACAACTAACAACAGATCGCATTGACAAAGATGGTCGCGGTAGTCAGGGAGGGGGGGGTGATTCACCACCCGCCCTCCCTCACCGCTACACCACATAATAAGAACTTTTTGAATATTTACCTTTGCGAGAGGTAATTAGCTAGGAAAAAGAACCCATAGTAATTAGATAATGAAAATTTACGTGTGCGAGAGCCAACTTGAGCGCGAGGGCGAGGAGTCGGCGACGATGGTGGTCCCTGGTGGGGTCGGGGAAAACCCTCCCCCCCCCGCCCTAATCTATTGTCTTACCTAATAAAGATTTTTGGACTAATTACCTATGCGAGAGGTAATTAGTCACGAAAAAAAACCTAAATTTTAGTTCGCGAGAACTAACAAGAGATCGCATTGACAAAGATGGTCGCGGTAGTCAGGGGGGGGGGGGGTAAATAATGTATTCAACAATCATGAATGACCATTATTTATTATTAAATGTTAGTCAGTAATCATGATTAAGAAGAATTCATTAATCATGATTACTTATTACTCATTAATCATGACTAATGGGAATTCACTACTCACGATTATAGATCATTCATTAATCATGCTTACAAAAAAAAATCAAAATTCTGAGTCTTACTAATCACGAATGATGATTGACAATTTGTTTACTCTTTCCATTCTAGTCAATAGACCTTTACTAATAATAATAATAATAATAATAATAATAATAATAAAGGCTTAACGAACCCGAAGGTTCGATGCCGACACCACCACTCGCTCCCTGCACACCTCCATCCATCGACCGTCTTCCAGACCCAACTTCGATAGATCCGCCCGAACGCAATCCTCCCACCTCCGTCTCGGCCTGCCCCTCGGACGTTTCCCATTCGGCACCGCGCTTATTAATCTTTTCGGAATACGTTCACAGCCAAGTTTTGCAATTTTACACGCCCATTTTATTCGTCTTGCTGCAATCACGTCAATTATATTTACTGGGTAAAGTTCACTCAGTTCGGCGTTGTGTTAGCGTCTAAATTCTCCGGTTATTTCATCCCTCTTCGGTCCAAATATTCTACGCAGTACTTTATTTTCAAAAACTCTAAGCCGTTGTTCATCCCTCAATGTCAGCGGCCAAGTTTCGCATCCGTAAACGACCGTTGGAAGAATAATAGTTTTGTAAATCCTAATTTTTAAGTTTTGGGACAGAAGGCGGGAGCTAAGCAATTTCGCGACTGAAAAGTAGCAAGCATTACCGGCTTTTAATCTAGCCTTAATTTCCTCATCGATTTCGTTTTTTCTAGTTACCATCGCCCCTAAATATCTAAATTTCTCTACCTGTTCAAACGTATTCCCCCCTACATTGATATCCGCGAAATCCTCACCACTTCTACGACTAACCATATATTTTGTCTTATCCATATTCATTTCTAGCCCAAGTTATTGTCCGGCTTTCATCAACGTTTTTGTGTTCATTTCTATGGTTTCCACGTCCTCCCCAAGCAATACCAAATCATCGGCATATCCGAGCACGGGTATATTCCCTCCCAAATTCAAACCCTTTCCGGTACGTGTCACCTCCCTAATGGCATATTCCAGCGCTAAATTAAATAAAACAGGTGAGAGAGAATCTCCTTGTTTCAAACCAGAGCGGACCTCGAACTTCTCAGAAAAATAATTACCGATTCTAACTTTATTGAACGTTTCAGTCATACACATTTTTACTAAGTTTACTAATTTTTTCGGTATTCCCTGCTCGACCAGAATGTTATACAACTTTTGGCGGTTAATAGAGTCATATGCCTTTTTGAAATCGATAAAAAGCTGATTTACGATTCCGTTATATTCTAATTTTTTCTCTAATATTTGGCGAAGAGAGAATATTTGGTCTACGGTTGATCGGTTTTGCCTGAAACCACATTGATATTCTCCGATAATTTCCTCGGCGTATTCAGTGATTCGACTAGTTAGGATTAACGTAAATATTTTATAGCAAACCGGAAGGAGTGAGATTCCGCGATAGTTATTGCAATCCGTTTTTGATCCCTTTTTGTGAATCGGAATGAGAATAGACTCTTTCCACTCTTCGGGTATCTTTTCTTGTTCCCAGATCTTCTTAACCAAAAGAAATATTTTTGATATCCCAGCTTCCCCGCACGCCTTGATTAGTTCGCTAGGGACATTATCTGTTCCCGCTGCTTTATGACATTTTAATTTTCCAATGGCTATTTCAACCTCCTCTTTACTCGGTTCTACTACTAACGGTTCAGCACTCTGGTATTCCGAAGAGGAAGATAGATTATTATTTTCCGTATTTAAAATACTATCGAAATAATCCTTGAATCGTCTTAAGATGTCTACCGGATCGGCTAAGATATTCGTTGTTATTTTCATCCCTAATTCCAGTTGTAACCGGGTCCGACCGTTTACGAATTCTGTTTATGCCTTCCTACATGGCTTTAACGTTATTCTCGATTTTTTTGCTTTCGATCGCTGTTATTTTATTTTTGAGATATTCTCGCTTTTCAAATTTTAGCAGTTTAGTTGTTTCTTTTTTTGATGCTCGAAAGTTAGCAAGATTGATTTCGTTAGGAATATTTAACGCTTCTAATTTAGCAGCTTTTCTTTTGTCGCACATGTTAATACATTCATCATCGAACCAAGTTTTATTTTTATTTTCCCTTTTTCCAAGACACGAGTTACCGACCTCTTTAATACTATCCCTGATACCTTCCCACAACTTATCAATGTCATCGTTATCCTCGTCAGACGATTCCAACGCCTCAAACCTATTTTTGACTTCCAGTTCAAATTGTTTTCTAACCGTTGAAATTTTTAACTTCTCCAAATTATAATTATCATAATTAAAACCAGCCTCATTTTTCCTATGTATTATAAGTCTCTGGCGAATTTTCGCGATTACTAGTTCATGATCCGACCCGCATTCGGCCCCACGATATGATCGAATATTAAGTACGCTATTTTGCCACCTACGTTGAACCAAGACGTGATCAATTTGATTACGGGTTTGCGAATCCGGAGACGTCCAAGTATACTTATGTATATCTTTATGTTTAAACGTAGTACTTTTGATTATTAGGTTTTTCGAGGTGGCAAAATTTATTAGTCGTATTCCGTTATCATTACTATATACATGTAAACTTTCTCTACCGATCGTAGGATAATATACTTGTTCCCTCCCTACCTTTGCATTTGCGTCTCCCAGAATAATTTTTATGTAGCCTCGCGGTAGTTTGTCATCGATTCAAGTTTTTCATAAAATTCACATTTAACTTCATCGTCACTATCGTCAGTAGGTGCGTGTATATTGATCAACGCGATTTTAAACCACCGATCCTGAAATATAGCTACCGATAACCTATCTCCGTAAAATCGAATGTCCTTCAACGCGGAAAGTAACCTATTCCTAATCAGAAATCCGGTGCCTAAACAATAGTTTCCGCTCCCACCGTACCACAAAGTGTACTTCCTTTCCCTTAACGAGCCCTCCCCTGGCCAACGGACCTCTTGCAGCGCCACGATATCTAATCTATACCCTATTACCTCGTTCGCGACCGATTTTAACCCATCCTCTTTATTTAAACTTCTTACGTTCCACGTCCCTATGCTTAGATCTATATTTTTCAACTTGCGGCATGAATCCCCTAAAGCAGTGTCCACCCGGAGACCCGAACGGGGGACTAGTTTACCTCCGGATAATAAGCGTTTTACTTTAGGGAGATCCATGACTTTTTTGTGGTGTTTGGGTGAACTAATAAAATGTGAGTAGGGCGTTCAAACCTACGTCACACCCTCCAGCAAGCCTGGGGGGCCGCTCTCATTGTTGGTCAGCGAGTCCTACGGACTTAGCCGGGAGGAACTTCCTAGGAATTTCCACCGACCATCCCCACATCCGCCACCCGTGGGACGCTCCCCATACGCGGTAATGAGACCCGCGCGAGGACCTTTACTAATACCGATTGGAATTAGGGTCTAATTCTTTACTTGTGACTTCAAATGCTGTTCAGTTGACTACATCCACTGCTTAGGACTTGTCCTTGCTCATTAGGACAACTTTTAATTCAGAAATGCATCCTCGTCTTTTAAATTTAAATGAATAATCGGTTATGAATATGTCATAGTCATGATTGATGATTGGTGAATATTTGCTATTCATGATTGATGAATATTATATTGTAGCGTTAAATCGATAAGCAAAAAAAAAAAAAAAAAAAAAAAAGAAATAAAAAACATATGGCATAAACTCCCAGACCGTTTGTTGCAACAAAATAATGGCGTAGAACCAGGTGTCAGGTGTGGGGTTTAAAGACGAAAAACAAATGCCATGTAAACGAATTGGAGACCTTAAAGTAGCGGAGAATTAAAATTAGGATTAGAAGAGCTTGAATTAGACACTGCAGGTACTAAGACAATCTTGTTGGCTCGGTTACGTGAGTATTACTTGAGTCAAGGCGTAGATCCTGAAACTGTAGAGTTTGAGGATAGCTTTTTGAAGAGTATGTCGGCCGAGTTAAATGAAAAATTGGTCAGCCAAACTGCCGAAATGAATGAAAAATTTACCGGCCTAAATTCTAATTTGTCGGCTGAATTAAATGAAAAATTAACAAGCCGGTCTTCCGAGCTAAATGATATGCTGACCAACCTGGCTGGTGAAATAAATGATAAATTGATCAGCCAATCGGCTGAGATTAATGACAAGTTTACCAGCTTGTCTAGTGACGTTAATGCGCTTAATGACAAGTTGGCCAGCCAGTCTGCTGAGGTAAATGATAGGTTGGCCAACCTCTCGGGCGAAATGAATGAAAAGTTAAGTAACTTGTCAGTTGAAATGAATGAAAGGCTTGCCCAACAAGAAGCGAGGACTGCTGCGTTCGAAGAGGAGGTTGACAGATTAAAAAGGGCGTTGGAAAAAGGGGTCCAGGCGTTCGTCAGGGATCAGCCCTGCACCCCATTATTAGACGAAGAAGCACGTTAACCCGCAGTTATGGAGAGCCGACGTTTGATGGTAAGGCGTCGTGGGCGAATTACCTCAAACAATTCAACGCTGCGGCCAGTGCTAATGGGTGGTCTCCCAGAGATAAGGCAGTTGCCCTTACGGTGGCACTCAGAGGCGACGCTCTGGATGTCCTCCAGACCCTCAACCCTAATGACCCTTATGATTTTGACCTATTGGTAAGCCGGCTGGAGATGCGGTTTGGCCAGGCCCATCTAGAACAGGTGTACCAGTCCCAGCTAAAAAGCAGGCGGAGAAGAGTTTGAGGCGGACGTTGCGAGGATGGATAGACTGGCTTTTCCAACAGCCCCCGAAAGTTCGTTGGAGTGCTTAGCGATCCACATTAGTGTTACAATATGAATTCTAGCTCATGAATAAATATTTTTCATGAATAATGACTAAATGAATTTATCAGTATTCATAATCATGAATAACTAAATATCAGTTATTCATTATTCATTTCAAATGTGTGCAATAAAGACTCAATAATCATTAAAAATACTCCGTACTGATCATGGTTACTCATTATTCATTTGTTTTATGATTACCAATTATCCATATTCATTAATCATTATTCAGATTACAATTGGCCCAACTCTGGTTTGAGGAACAGTTCACACCTGCAGTTGCGCAACGCGTCATCAATAACTTTTTGACGAAAGAAGGCGTTAAGTCCAGTGTAATTCTAACTAGACTTAATGCTCAGTTTGGGAATGCAACACTCTCACGCACTCAAGTCTTTGACTGGGCCAAGAAATTTAAAGAAGGGGGGCAAGCCGTAGAAAATGAGAGTCCAAGGACAAGTGTGATTGATAAACGAGAACATTCACAGCATTCATGATCTCATTGAAGATGATCCACGACGCCTAACTGCAGCGATAGCGCTAAAGCAGCTTATAGGAACAAAAGACGCAACCAGTCGGTCAGAGACGCCATTTTGTTGCACGACAATGCTGGGGCTCACACTGCGCTGACTCCGGCTCTTCCGGATAACCGGCGATGTCTCGGATATATGGTAGTATACTGTAATAGCGGGTCTTTTTCATTTTAGGCAACCTGTTACTAAGTTATAATAACGGTTATTTTATGAATTTAAACAGTGATTTATCTATATCAGATAAAATCATATGATTTCATATTTGAAATTCTCTAAATGTTATCGAGGTGTGAGTTGGTGTATAAAGTTAATCTGCGCTCTGTATTTTAAAAATTAATCTGTTAGAATTATATTTAGTTGTGAAGTCAAATAAGATAGCTATAAACAAATTTATTTAAAATAGGGGTTAGAGACTTTGAAATTATAAATGAAAGTAATTTGGATCTTCGTCTCTACTATTGTTTATTATATTTTGTATATTACAAACGTTTCGACCTCCAGAGCCGTCTTCAGTTTCTTTAATTACTGCATCATCCTAATCATATTACTGCCTTCCCAGTAGTTGTAGTAGAACTACTGGGAAGGCAGTAATATGATTAGGATGATGCAGTAATTAAAGAAACACTGAAGACGGCCCTGGAGGTCGAAACGTTTGTAATATACAAAATATAATAAACAATAGTAGAGACGAACACACAACTTTCACTTACCAACTTACTTAGATTAGAAATTGACGTGTTTTGCTAATTATCATTTCCTAAAGTCACAGATTTTTCCACATTCATATCTTATTTTTGTTAATCGTTAAAGCCGTTTTTGAGTAAATAAAAAAAAACCGTGAAAATGATACAAAATTTATTAAGTAAAGTCCCCCCTCCCGTAGATCAATTTTGATGAAATTTTTACAGTCATATCTCGGGCATATAAATACATCAAATACTAAGTTTGTCAAAATCGTTAAAACCGTTTTTGAGTAAATAAAAAAAACACGTGAAAATGATACAAAATTTATTAAGTAAAGTCCCCCTTCCGGTTAATCAATTTTGATGAAATTTTTACAGTCATATTTCGGGCATATAAATAGATCAAATACTCAGTTTAATCAAAATCATTAGAGCCGTTTTTGAGAAAATCGAAAAAAACGTAAAAAGTTATTAAATAAAGTACCCCCTCCCGTTGAGCAATTTTGATGAAATTTTTGCTGTCACATCGCGGGCATATACCTACACCAAATACCTAATTTCAGATTCCCACGGTTTATAGTTTTTGAGCTAGTCTGTTCACATACACACACACACACACACACACACACACACACACACACACACACACACAGACCATTTCGCGGGACTTGGTCATTTCGACTCAGGGGGTCCCAAAACGTGTATTTCCGTTGAAAACCGGAAGTCGAAAATTTTCACGATCGCAATACTTCCACTTACTATACATTTCATATATAGCTCTGTGCAGCAAATATAGTCCAAATTCCAATGAAGATCGGTGGACCAGGAATGATAGTTGAGATTGACGAAAGCTGATTCTCAAGGAGGAGATACATGAGTGGAAGGTTACATTCAAAACAGTGGGTATTTGGAGCTGTTTGTCGGCAAAATAATGAGGTATTTAACAATAACTTTTTTTTTTTTTTTTTGCAATATTTCTTGTTAATAAGGTAGGTAGTAAATAAATCATGTGTTTTTCAATAATGATGTAACCTTTGTTATTATTTAAATAACCGTTATCATCACTTAGTAACAGGTTGCATAAAATGAAAAAGACCCGTAATAGCTAATAAAAAGTGATACTAGCGCTACTTTAGCGAACAGACAAATTACCTGATGCGCTTTTACAAACGTTTGTTAAACGATGTTCTGCTTAAGTGTAAACGCGCCATTAAAGGTGCTAACAATATCTTCAGATAGATAGATATAGGCATTGTGTAAATTAATCGTTATAACGATGTTGAAATAATAGAATTAACGATGAAGAAGGGAAGGAGAGAAAATAGTCTTGTCAAGGAATTAAAGATGCTGCATCAGGTAATTTGATTTCGTAGCTGATTGCACAATTAGCTACAGGTAGGCTTGGAGGGGGGGGGGGGGGGAGGGGGGCTCAACTTAGCTCCAGCAGCTCTTCAAGATATCTGTTCGGTACCTTCTGGCGAAAGGTTATCAGGGAATGGCTCTGCAGGTCATTATTTTACAAGAACATTGAAATAAAAATTTATTGTTAGAGCTAAAAAACTTTGGTGCGATGCGCGCAACACACAACTTTCACTTACTTAGATTAGATGTTGACGTATTTCGATAGTATGTAAAATCTATTCCTCAACTTCACACATTTAAATATATATGTGTATTCCACATATAAGTTTATAACTTATAAGATTAACTTATAAGTTATAGAGTATTTGTATTGCAAAACTTGAAAGTTCTCAGTGCATTTCGATGCATTATTGCTTATTTCTTTTTATAAGGGATCCAATTCTTATATGTGATAATACTGGATATGAAATTATGGCGGCCATATACATACATCAAAATAGATAGAGCCGTTTTTAGTTTGAATTTTATAGCCGTAGTTTGAGAAAATAAAATAAAACGTGAAAATGAGACAACATTTATTGAGTTAAATGACCCCTTTGTTTGACCAATATTGATGGAATTGTGGCTGTCACATCGCTGGCACATAAAACAATCAGACATTAAGTTTGATCAAAATAGTTACACCAGCTTTTGAGTTAATAAAAAAAAAAACCCTGAAAATGAGACGAAATTTACTAAATTATGTGCCCCCTCCGTTAGACCTATTTTGATGAAATTTCGGCTGGCGCTTCGCGGGTATATACATACATCAAATACCAATTTTGATCAAAATCAAAATCTTTATATAAATCTTTATACCTATGATATATATACCTAACACAATCCGAAATAGATGTGTACATGAATTATTTTAGCACGCTTTTAGAATATTTATAGCTCCTTATTTTAGAATATTAAACTAAGCTGTATATAATTCTTTTTTTTTTTTTTTTGCTTCAATCTTCAATTCACACATGTCACCCAGCGTGACAATCAGCGAATGTGTTGTTTACATTGAATTAAGACTTAGGGCATTTTGGGCATGATGAAAGGAAGCTGCCCAGCAGCACCTCTTTCCGGGCTTGATACCTTACGTGAGCAGGTCCCTCATCCAGCTTCTTTTTAGCCGCCTAGCTACAGGCATATCAGCCGTGGCCATGTTTTTAATTAGTGTGTTGTTATGTCCATGTAATTTAACAAAAAATCGTGAATAAAGGGTTCGTATGTGTTTTTCGACAGCAACAAATTTTTAGCATGCTTCCACAAGCTCCCATCGTCAGTCGATAGGCATTGCAAGTAATTATCGTAATTAGTTCTGTTGTATTTCCGGATTTGTCGTTTAAGTTCATTGTTAAGTCTGTTGAACGTACGTCTGTCCGAGGGTAGTCTGTTAGTCTGCCATGCCTTACGAGGCATCTCTTTGCTGTGATCAATTCCCTAACATATAGCGGATATTTTGGCAAGTCATAAGTATTTGGCGGTGCCGGTAGACAATAATTCCATGCAGCTTTTTGGACACTTGTGGTAAATGTTTCAACAGCCTCTTCGATTTCATCCACAGTTTTAATTGAACCTGGGATGGATAGGTCTTTGTCAAGGAGTTCCTTGTAGGCGTCCCAATCCATTTTGCCGTTAATGAGCCTTGGGGTTCGTTCAACATTGTTGGGCTCATCAAGGATAACCAAGCGTATCAGGGAATGATCAGAGCAAAGATCGGAGCTCGTATTTATGTTGTGAGGTATGGTCCGAAGTCCTTTTGTTATCAAAAATTCTAAAAGTACCCCGAAAACAAAAGACAGAAACCGAGGTAGCTATTAGCAATAGTTATCAAGTTTTATCTAATATTAATAACCAGCCACAATCAACATCTACAAATGCACCATCATCATCATCTGATGGACCCAACAATACACCACCTCCAATCTACATTAACGATGTAGTCAACTACGCAGCTTTTGTTTCCTATTTAAAAGAACATTCAGGACCTAACTCATTTTTTTTAAAAACCTTCACCATAATACCCCACTAGAAGAAATCAAATATGATCTTCAAAAATATGGTTACGAGGCCGTTAATATCACAAATGCTACATCACGATACAAACGTCCCTTGCCAAAGTTTTTCGTAGATATAACAAAAGCTACGTACAATGAAAAAATTTTTGAAATTCATTCCATATTTTACACAAAAGTAGTAATTGAAGAGCCGAGAAAAAAAAGAGTAATACCGCAATGCTTAAGATGCCAAAATTACTGTCACACCCCAGCCTACTGTAACCACGCCCCACGTTGCGTTCGTTGCGGACAAGGCCACGATAGCACAACCTGTAATAAAAAACGGGACACACCGGCGAAATGTGCTAATTGTCAAGGGGAACACCCAGCCAATTATAGGGGATGCCAAACCCTTCGAGTTCTGAGGGAACAACGAACCATGAGAAAAAATGGTCATCAGCGGATTCAACCTCCTTCAATTAACCCGCAGTATTTCCCACCCCTACAACGAGCTCAAAAGAAACCGAACTTAGGACAGCAGCAGCAGCCGTCTGAAGAGGGATCAGCAGTACAACAGCAGAGATCTTCTAATCGACAACCTATGCAGCCGCTACCATCAGCTCAGCAGCAAACGGGAACTCATCTTCATTCGCAGCCCACCGTACTAGAACCGCAAATTAATCACCGTTTGCCTAGTATTAGGAGGGATATTATTCCGCAACCCCCTTCAGCCGATAATTATTTGCCAACTCAATTACTTCAGGTATTAAATGGTCTAAACACACTCATCCAGCCTCTTTTTAGTCTCCTTCAACAGCTCACGCAACTAACTCAAGGCATGTGTCATCCCAATGGCCCTTAATCAGCTAACAGTAGGCTCTTTGTCCATCCTTCTGTGGAACGCAAACGGACTAATGCAACATAGGACAGAATTAGACTTTTACCTACACGAAAATCGCACTGACATCGCACTGATAACAGAAACGCATCTTACACCAAATTCGAAATTTCATATATCAAATTACACGACATACAGAACTGATCACCCTGACAAAACAGCTCACGGCGGTACAGCTATTCTGATAAGAACATCTCTCTCACATAACCCTCTACAGCTACCCATTACACCTGAAATTCAAACCACAGGCATAACACTTCACACGAAGCATCACACTATCACCATAGATTCTGTATATTGTCCCCCGAGATATGTACTGACATCTTCGATGTTTTGCAATTATTTTCGGAACCTAGGGCGATGCTTTTTAGTAGGCGGTGACTATAACGCAAAGCATCAAACATGGGAGTCACGACTATGCACACCTAGAGGAAGAAATTTGAAAGCTGCTATCCAGGAACTTTCATTAGACACAATATCACCTGACACACCGACATATTGGCCGACTTCGCAACGGAAAACTCCAGACCTTTTAGACTTTTTATAATTGTTTTAAATGTAAGAATTAAAAAATAATAACATCTAGTGATAGCTTCTAACAACGCATTTTAGTATGACTTTACCCACCAGCAAACCATTCTAATTACTTTTTGTTATGGTATACTGTATATGGTGTACATGGGATGCCCACATGATGGCAGATTACTGCTGGAACCTAAAACGAGATTATTTGAAGAAACATTCAAGGAACTCACGCACAAGAAGCTTCCGAAGTGTGAAATAGAGCCTCTTTGAAATGTAATTGGTTTAGTTACAAAGTAATCATGTAAATAATGAGAGTTTTTATATGGTTTTAATTGTTTAAAACTGATTTACGTAAAGAATTTTAATATCTTTATTTTTTCCACCTGCTATTAACTGCATATGTATTCGAGTAATTGTGTTATAAGAATGAGAATTCTCATTCTTATTAAAATATAAGAATGAGATCAAAATAACCTATAATTTCGAAATTACCCATACACACTACTTTAAAATAAACAACCAATTATGAAAAGTCTATGAAAGACAAACTTTGTAAAAAGAGCGGGATCCAAAGCAAACAGAAAGACGTCAAATATTTGCCACCCCTAAAGGGGAGGGGGGGGGCAGGGGGGGTGTAGATGCGAAGCCTTCTGCTTGGGGATGGTCTGTCAGTCTTAGCCCGGAGTTCGCCACGAGAAGCGTCCCATCACATACTTTCTGTAGGTCTCTCTCTACTCCTAGCTAAACAAAATTATCCCTTTAATATTATATGTAACATTTACTTAACTAGGGAATAACGTAAATATCTTATTCTATTCTAAAATTTTATATATTATTTTTACGACACATTTGCGTCAGGTATATACTGCAATATATGATGATTCAGGGTTTAATAGAAAACTTGAAGTAGTAATTGTGACCCCTTCAATTGGAGAATGTTAAGCCCGGACAGTAGTTCAGTTAAGCAAAACGATTTCCTTTAAATTGCAGGGGTTATGCTTCCGCAAATACTCAACTATCTTTGATTTAAGATCATTTCTTAAGTTCCTTTCCGATTAATTTTACTTTATACACATAAAATTTTCTTATTTTCCTTTTTCCTTTATTTCAAGAGCTTTTCGACACTTATAAAAATAAGAAGAGGTTTGGAAGTTGGTGACGTTAAGATATGTTCGAAGGCGCAAATTAAAATATATAGCAAAAAAAGAATTCCAATATATATAAAAAAATGTTTGCTTTGCTAAATAAAATAAAAGCGTCCCCAGGGTTTAATAGAAACCTTTAAGTAGTAATTGTAACCCCTTCAATTGGAGAATGTTAAGCCCGAACAATAGTTCAGTTCTGCAAAACAGTATCCTTTAACTTGCAGGGGTTAAGCTTCCGCCAATACTCAACTATCTTTGATTTGAAATCATTTCGTAAGTTCCTTTCCGATTAATTTTACTTTATACATATAAAATGTTCTTATTTTTCTTATTCCTTTATTTCAAGAGCTTTTTGACACTTATAAAAATAAGAAGAGGTTTGGAAGTTGGTGACGTTAAGACATGTTGGAAGGGGCAAATTAATATATATAGCAAAAAAAGAATTTCAATATATATTAAAAATTGTTTGCTTTGCTAAATGAAAAAATAAAACAAAAGCGTCCCCAGGGTTTAATAGAAACCTTTAAGTAGTAATTGTGACCCCTTCAATTGGAGAATGTTAAGCCCGGACAATAGTTCAGTTCTGCAAAACAGTATCCTTTAACTTGCAGGGGTTAAGCTTCCGCCAATACTCAAATATCTTTCATTTAAGAACACTTCGTAAGTTCCTTTCCGATTAAATATAGATTATATATATATATATATATATATATATATATATATATATATATAGACATTATGATTCAGGGTTTCATGGAAAATTCTAAGTAGTGATTCAAGACACAATGTCAAAAAAAAAAAAAGTTCAAATTTGGCTAATTTTAATTCAGTGGTTATTTGCCAAACATTTATTGTCAGATTTCAATTTTCGGGTTCAATTTATTTTTCCATCCCAAAATTTTTTATGCCTAATTAAAACAAAAAAAAATCGAATTACCTCTCTTTTATTAAGTTTAATAACAAAATTTTGCTTTGGGAAATAAAATTCGAAACAAAATTCAAGATCGGCAAAGTAGCATATACTAAAATCTGAGATATCAACTTTTGGCAAATAACCACAGAATTAAATAAATATAAACAAAATCTATGTATTAATCTAAAAAAATTTCCAGAAACGTTTTATAAACTTACAATAATAATTGTCCTTCAGGGTTCTGACTAGGAATGTCAATAACCTGCTGTTTTAAACAGAAAACCGGTTTTATTTTTAAATAACGTGTGTAACCAATTTTTAGTGCCATCGCTTACTACCGGTTTGATTTAAAAAAAAACCAATAACCGTAAAAATATGCGGCTCACAAAAAAACAAAACTAAAAAAATCACTATTACCGAATGTTTAAATAATATGATCTGTAGATGATTGTTATATAGTTCATATTACTAGATTTTAATTTTATAGGCATAGTAATTTTGAGTTATTGCTTACAGTAATTATGTATATGTATTGAGCTTCTGTCTAATTTTCAATTTTGATGAAACGAATTAATGAAATGAAAAGACAGGCATTAAACAAACGACCGAAAATTCTGTACTCCCTATTTTCCAAATCACCAAAATTATATAAATTGAAAGGTTTGTTTTTCCTTCAATAAACTGATACTAAACCCTTTTATTTACACGTTATTTCATGTAATCCGTAACAGCTACAGCCAGAAATTATAATTAGATGATTTGGAAAATAATCCACATTATTTAGTGTGGCACATATGACCCCTTCATTTGGAGAATGTTAAACCCGCACAACAGTTCAGTCCTGCAAAACAGTATCCTTTAAGGGTCTGGGCACTCATGTCCGCACCGGAGCCGCACCGCAGCAATAATATAGGTTATGTTCAGAATATTTTTAATTTAACTTACATATTATCTTCAGCTATGCCTAAAGTGGCCTGTGTCTGACCTTTAGGCATAACTAAAGGTAATATGTGAGTTAAATTAAAAATATTCTGAGCATAACCTATAGTAATGCTGCGGTGCGAATCCGGTGCGGACATGTGTGGCCAGACCTTAACTTGTAGGGGTTAATATTCAACCAATACTCGAATATCTTTGATTTAAGACCATTTCGTAATGTTTTTGCGATTAATTGTACTTTATATATATAAATTTTTCGTATTTTTCTTTTGCCTTTATTTCAAGAGCTTTTCGACACTTTTAAAAATAAGAAGTTGGTGACGTTAAGATATGTTAACAGGCGCAAATTAAAATACATAGCAAAAAATGTATTCCAATATACTTTCAAAAAAATCAATTGCTTTGCAACATTAAAAAATATAATAACGGCGTCCCCGATAAATTTCATGTTATGCAAGAAAAAAATCTCTGGATTTTTCGGAGTTTTTTTTTCTTTTAATATTAATATCTTTTGGTCTGCTTTTAATGATGAAATAACTATATTATATATTGCCAACATAAAATATTATAAATAATGTCATTAAACTTTTATAAACCCTGTTTACTAAAAGAGCTCATTTGTGTGAATATAGAAATACTTAGTATTCGCTTGCGGTTCAAAATAAATAAAAGAAGGGGCCTAGAAAAAAACAAAAATAAAAAACATGAAACTTAATAAATTTAGCACCTTTGTACGTGACAACTTCTCTGTATCGAATATAATTTCTATATTTCAAACCAAATATTAAAATTAATAAATATTTTTATTTTTAATACAGTTATAAGAAAAAAATAGTTTAGCAATCAAAATTTGCTTTACGTTCATTAGATAAAAAAAGAGGCTTTAATAGTTCACATAGAAATCATGTTGCGGAAGGTCAGCTTGGTTTAAGAAGGAAACATTATAAGTTATCCTGGGAAATTCGTTGAGTCCTATATTTAATTTAAGTGATATTTTAGATAGATTAGTTGAATTTCGTCTTTCTAAATAAGAATTTTAGCTGTGGCTAAAATTGAAAATCATTTTGAAGAAAACCTAAATAAATCAATCCAAAAAATCAAAACAAAAAAATATATGAATCAATAATATTAAATCAAGACTGGTCCAACTAAAAATCACATTTTTTCAGTTTTTATCACGAATTTTTTTAAAGATCGCCATACTTATGATTCCTGAAATATTTTAACTATCGGATAAAGCAGGCAACGCATATCAAATGAAGGAAACTTTAATTGGTCCTTCAAATCTTTTTTTTTTTTTTTTGCTAAACCAGTCATACCAGTCATTGGCCAAGCAATGTTGACAATTCAAATAGTTCAAAGAAACATTTGAAAATGAAGAAGTTAATAAATATATTTCCAAACAGCCAATCACAAAATGTTGATATGATCAAATTAAAATATAATATTGTAACGTTAAATCGATAAGCAAATAAAAAAAAACATATGGCGTGACCTCCCGGACCGCATGTTGGAACAAAATAACCGGTTGGAACGAACTGGTTTTGTCTAGATGATTCCGTGATGACGGAGAATTGCCGACATTGTTCTAGAAGATTCCAGGCCCCACTATTTACGATATATATAAGGGGCAGAGACTGAATGAGTTAGTTGAAGTCTGTGTCTTGACTGTGTTGCTCAAGTCATATGATTGTGTGTGATAAAGTTATCAACTTTGTAACCTGCTCATATATTTAAGTTTTAATAATTCGTTGGCATTGTGATAACTGAATATTTCTGTTAATAAATATTCTTTAACCCACAAAAGTATTACAATATATACGAATCCTAAATGATAAAATTTTATTCTTAAACATAATTGCGACAGTTTATACGTGATAGAGATAAAATGTTACAAAAATTCTATATTTAATTTTATTTTTTTTTGTACATTGAATTTTGAAATAGTTTTAAGTATGTGTGTGTATTTAGTTTTTGTCTAAGTTTTATTTTTGAGAATTTGGAAAAAAAATGAGTATGTCATCATATGATTTTTTTCATGCATAACATGAAATTTATGGGGGCAGCTTTTATTTATTTGCTTTATGTTACAAAGCAAACATTTTTTATATATATCGGAATAATTATTATTATTTCTTGCTTTTTATTTTAAAAGTCCCGAAATGCTCTTGAAATAAGGCAAAAAATTGCATAAGGTATTGGGCGTGTTATCAAGTGTGTTATGAAGAGAAAATAATTTAATAAACCTCAAATCATATATAGGATCCATTCCTGCTAGTAAACATACATCGTTTATTTATTTTTATTTTTTTTTATTTATTTTTTTTTTTTGTGAATCTGCGTCAGTAAATTTGTCAACAATTAACAGATTGGATGGCTCTGAATAAAAATATGACACAACAGGCATGGGGTAGAGTGACACCCAGCGGTACCTCTTGTCTGGCTTGTTGCAGTTACTATATTATCTGTTAATTGAGAAGATCTCTAATCGGACGCTTTTTTAATCTCCTCCTCACATGGGCATTTTTTCTGTAGCCATGTTGCGTATAAGAAGATTTTTCTGTCTGTGTAAGTTAGTGTGAAAACGTTTGGAAACAGTTTTTAGTGTTGGTTGACTGTTGGCATGTGGAAGTCAGTATGTAAGGTTTGATTAGTCACGTACTAAAGTGCTTATGAAATGAGTCGTAATATTTTTTATTGAAAAGGCTGGAGTTTTTGTAAATGCGTTTTTATTTTTTTTTTGGTCAATCCTGTTGATTTATGAGCAGTATATCCATAAATGTCTATGTAAGTAGGTGTATGTATTTAGTTTTTGTATAAGTTTTATTATTGAGAATTAAATAAATAAAAACTGCCCCCATAAATTTCATGTGATGCAAAAAAAAAAAATCAGTATGCCATTTGATGGATTCAATATTCATATATTCATATATATATATATATATATATATCCGAATAATTATTATTATTTTTTGCTTTTTATTTTAAAAGTGCCGAAATGCTCTTGAAATAAAGGCAAAAGAAAAATTTCCATATATATATATATATATATATATATATATATATATATATATGAAGAGTCCACGGAAGAAAGGGGGAATGTCATTTGGAGTGCTTTCCGAGAAAATCGAGTTTTTAGGTTTGGATCTTTAATTACTTAAGTATCTTTTATCATATTTCTTCAATTTGTTTATATGTCCTTTTCCTTTTTGTTTTGCGTGTCAAAATAATAAATTTGCCCGAAACAGACATAAGACGCTTTAAAAAGATAATGTTTTATTCAAAAAAACAATTTAAACATAAAAGAAAGGGGGATAGTCCTTGACGCTCTTCCCTTCTTCCCTGTTTTATTGATGAAATAGTGATATTAATACACGACCCATATAACTTCTAACATGACCCTCCCCCATTCTAGGACATTCCCCCTTTTTTCCGAGTACGTGGTTCTTTCCATCGCTTGTAACCAACTGACTATCATTTTTTCTGACTATTTCTTTTCACCAACATATTCTACTCAACTAGAGGAACAATTATATATATATAACTACAATTCGGAAAAAAATTGATTCTCCCCCTTTCTTCTGTGGAATCTTCATATATTAAACACACATTTACTGATACCCAATTATTTATTTATTTTAAGAGCATTCTCCCATAATTTTCATGTTATGCATGAAAAACAGACTTTCTATTCTACACATCAAACCGGTTATTTCAATTACCAGTTCTAAAACCTTTTAAATGGATTTTCTTCCAAAGAGCTAATTACAAAATGTTTATAAAATCAATGAAGCTAAATTAAAATATAATTAATTTATACGAATCCCAAATGATAGAATTTTATTCGTAAAGTAATTGTGATCGATTTTAATACAAGAGATACAGTATTGCAAAATATTGGGTTGTCCGGGAAGTTCGTAGAGAAATTTGGACAAAAATTAAAATTGATGAACAGCTTAAAATTTATTTATTTAATCTACAAAATAGTTACCACCGTTAGCGATTACCCTTTCCCAACGGCTTGGAAGGTCCATTATCCCTTTTTTCCAAAAATCACTGTCCTTACTCCTGAAGAACAATAAAGGTCCGTTTTGATATCATCTTTTGAAGAGAAGGATTTCACTTGTAGAAAATTTTCGAGGGAACGGAAAAGATGGAAATCCGAAGGTGCAATGTCAGGTGAGGTAAAACCTCCCATCTGAAGCTTACTAGGTTGTTACAAAAGTCCTTGTTCACAAAATTAATTTTATTCAAATGTGAGTACAAAATTTACAAATCAAATTTATTCTTCAAAATACAGGCCATCATTTTCAACTACTTTAACCCATCTTTCAGCCAAAAGTTGTATTTGATGTTGATACGACGACTGAGGTACGACCTGATCTAGGTTCATCTTCAATTCCCAGAATTAAACCGCCTGAACCAAAATGCGGCCGTGTTTCGATGCACCACACTTTCCCCTTCCACTGCAAAACTTTCGTCGGCTGAGGCCTTTGCACTAAAACCTTTTTTCCAATAATGCCTAAGAAGGCCGCGGATGACAAATTTTTCTTCCGACATTTCTAGTGAAATTTAATAAACTGAATGAAAGGCAGGGACAGTTGGCGTACATAGATAATTAGAGGATTAGTTAATGTAAACATTGACATAAGAATTGTATTCGTCAGAGATTAAATAAGGAATTAATTAGAGACCTCAATGTAAACAACTTGATATGCACAAGGACTTTTGTAACAACCTAGTAATAACTTTTGCCGAGTCCTTAAAGACACATGGGACCTAGCGTTGTCTTGGTGGAATAGCACTCCTTTCCGATTTGCGAACTCTGTCTGTTCCTCTTCAATCGATTTAACTAAGCTATCTCACGGACAGTAATTCGTGGATTGTTTGCGATGACCGTCATAATATCATCGATGTCAAGAGTTGAACTACGGCCAGCCCGGGGTTGGCCTTCTAAATAGAAATCTCCTGATCTGTACCGCGAAAACCACTTCTGAAACGTGCTATCAGCAATTGAATCGCTGCCATACACGGTACAAATGTTTCTTGCAGTTTGGGCTGCGTTTTTCCCTTCTTCAAAAAAGAACAGCATAATATGCCAAAAATGAACTGAATCGTCACTCATTTAGTTTTTAATAAACTACATTACTGAGCCTTAATAAAGACGAATTCAGTGTGTAAACATAGTTGATTCCTTGAGGATTAAAGGCATATAAGTAAAAATTAGCTTTGCGATTCATTTTTAGTAGAAAAAATAAAAAGATGAATTTTATTTTAAAAATCTCTACGAACTTTTCGGATAACCCAATACTATACTTCGTTCTTGTTTTTTTGTAAAATGAATGTTGAAGTAGTTCTAAATAAATTTATTTGTACAAGATATTGGGCGTGTTTCAAATTAGATATAGGACCTATTCCAGCTTGTAACTAACCATACTTGTTTTTTTCTTTTTTTGGAAAATGGATCTTAAAATAGTACTCAATAAATTTATTTTCAAAAAGTATTGGGGATGTGAAGAGAAAATCATTTAATCCATTTCAAATCATATATAGAAATCCATTCCTATTTTTTGTGGACTAGCTACGTGATTTATATGTACTATTCATTTTCTGTTACTTTTTTAGAAATATATAAATCGATTATTAAATTTTGTATATACAATCGACCCTATAGCCTAGAGCCAGTGAAGACTAGATATCAAAGATGAGCGGAAAGAGCCTGCTGGGACTATGGCTGTACCGGAGTGGCGAGTCATGGTCGATAAAGGAAGCACCGCCGATACCACAGGTTAGTATTTATTCAAATATATTAAGCAACTAACTGATCAAAGGTTCCGATTATATGTTAATAATTACTACTTATATAGAAAGATCTCTGAGCAATTATTAACTTTATGGTCCATATTGTTTTCTAATGGTACCTCTAAAGAAAAATATCTTAATTGAAGGGGTCGGGGCAAAATAGTGCCAAGCAACATTTTTACAAAAACTGCAGTCTGCTGTATATTACGTAGGACTATATGACTATGATGGAAATGTCACCTAAATATGTCTATAGAGGCTCTATATAGTCATATTTAGGTGGCATTTCCATCTCTTTTACTTTCACTTACCTATATATGAAATATATAGTAAGTGGAAGTATTGCGATCCTGAAAAATTTCGACTTCCGGTTTTCAACGGAAATACACGTTTTGGGGTCCCCTGAGTCCAATTAACCAAGTCCCGGGAAATGTTCTGTGTGTGTGCGTGTGTGTCTGTGTGTCTGTGTGTGTGAACAGACTAGCTCAAAAACTATAAACTGTGCGATCCTGAAATTGCTCAAAGGGAGGGGGTACTTTATTTAATAACTTTTTAAGTTTTTTTCGATTTTCTCAAAAACAGTTCCAACGATTTTGATTAAACTGAGTATTTGATCTATTTATATATTTCATTAAAATTAATCAACCGGAGGGGGGACTTTACTTAATAAATTTTGTATCATTTCCACGTGTTTTTTTTATTTACTCAAAAAAGGCTTTAACGATTTTGATCAAACTGGGTATTTGATGTATGTATATGCCAAAGATGTGATAGCCAACATTTCATCAAAATTGGTCAAACGGAGCGGGCACTTTATTTCGTAATTTTTTTTCCAATTTTTATCTTTTTTTCGATGATCTCAAAAACGGCTTTAACTATTTATATCAAATTCGTCATGTTTAATGAAAATTAGGTGTTCTTTAATATCAGGTAAGGTTTATCATTATTAAAATGTTCTGAGGGGGCTTTTTTTTAAGGGGGGGGGGGTAACTGTCTCTCGTTACGCCTAAAAATAAGAAATGGCTAAATATGAGATATGATAAAAATAAAGAAAACATAAAGAGGAGAAAAAAAGAAAAATATTTAGTCAGCTCATAAAACTCGTTGAGCCCACGCATGCGGAGTACGCCTTTAATGACAGACCACTGTTCATAATAAAGCTGTTCTGTTCATTTGAGAAGTGGCAATTAACAAAACGCATTAATTTCTAATGAAGTAAGTTGGTAAGTGAAAGTTGTGTGTTGCGCGCACGCACCAGATTTTTTTTTCTTGGTCCTCCCCTTCCTCACCTCTAAGGCTATACGGGGTTTCCCGGGCCAGGGGGGAAAGGTGGGGGATTGATGCCGAGAATTATTAAATTTCCCCTGGCTCCGTGTTTTGAATTGCTATGTTTCGGTTCTCAATCAGGCGTTGCCATGGGCAACGAGTATTTTCTGACGCGTTTGCCCACTCGGTCATCCCGCCATCCGTGGCATTTCCATCATAGACTTTTAGTCCTACGTAATATACAGTAGACTACAGCTACAGTTAATTTTTGTTAAAATGTTGCTTGGCAATATTTTGCCCCAACCCCTTCAATTAATACTTCTATTGCATTGAATCAGGTATAAAAAGTTCATATGCTTACTGGACAGGACTACCTAAAGCAATCTGAATAAAAAAAATAATTTAAATTTGATAAGTGAAGATTACCTTAAAATCTCGGAGAGGGCTGTACATAAAATACAATTTGCAATTTACACTTATGAACTACTTAATGGTAAGTTAAAAAGAAATTGAACAAAACAAATTAAACTCAAATAAAAAAAAAACTCTTAATTAACACTATATTTACACTACGATATTAAAAATAAAATTTACTCACAATTTCTGTAGTCAGGCCTGATCAAAATCTAACTCTATTCACACAACTAGAAACAATTTAAACTTATAACTATACAATAACAAAAAACGCGAGGTTTAACAAAGAAATTAAAACAAAAATATCTCCAGTCTGTTCTCTTAACTCACCTGTCTTCTCGTAGCTTTGTTGCCAGTAGCCACTCGGCTTGGCGATTCTCGTCACCGGAATCTCTTCCGTGAACGCCACTATTCTTCAATTCTCTGATATTTAGCGATATAGACCACAACTACGTTAAACACTAAATCAGTCTCATTTTATCATCACTCGTCGAACGCTAGCGAACATCTGCTGTATTTTCCTTCGTTGTTTCTCAAAAAAAAACAAATGCCTTAATAACAGCTGTTTTTCAATTAATTACTTCGGTCCCGTCTCTTCTTTTAAAATAAAACATAATTATTTTTATAGCTAAATAAAAAAATATTATATCAATAAAAAACTAATACAAAGCTTTTAAAACAACACATATTTTAATTATATACAAAAATATATTAAGCCCTCTTCGATTATTACTTAATGAGTTTTATTAAATAAAAAAAATTTTTTTTTTTGTTTATTTATTTTTCGTTACAAGGGTCCATGTTTCGGAAGTGTATGTCACAACTGGTCTCACCAATGATTTGTATAAATTAATTTTTGTTTTCCGTGACAATAAGGAAGAACGGAAAAGTTTAATATTGGCGTAATAGGCGCGGTTACCAGCCATAAGTCTATTATAGATCGCTGCAGTGATTTGTTTTCTTCGTTGATCTCTCCCCCTAGGTAAGTAAACGTTTTCACTCTTTCGAAACAGTATCCTTCCATTTCTATTTTTAAAATTAAAATAAATAAATAAAAAGTTCATATACATTTTTTTTTTTTTTTTGTGTTTTCGCCTCTACCCTAAAGGGTCATTGGCGTCTAATGGTGGTTTATACCCATCTATAGAATCCCGAATATTTAAGGAACTTGAATAGAGTTGTGACTCTCTCTTCGTTGTCTTTCATAATTTCTTTTAGAGAATCAGAAAGTCCAACTTTTTTCCTAAGCTTTTCAAATTGTGGGCACTCTAACAGAAGGTTTTTTACTGATAGAGGAACATTGTCACATTTTTCACAGGTTGGAGCTTCTAGCCTCCTAAGCAGGTAGCTGTGTGTGAAATGACAATGTCCAATTCTTAGACGGCACAGCGTTACTTCTTTTCTCCTTGAAGTTCTGTAGCTAGTATTCCATCTCCGACAGTCAGTTCCATCTTCTCCCAATTTGCTAATTGTATTTTCTTTGTTTGTAGTGTCCAGTCTTCTAGGGTAATCTTATTAACTTTACTAATTCCTGTCCCTTCTTCTAGTCTTGCTAAATGGGCTGCCTGGTCAGCTCTTTCGTTGCCTGGAATGCCGCAGTGGGCAGGAACCCAGACGAAGTTAACGGTCTTGCCTTTCCTTTTTATATCCCGCCATTCATTGAGGATTTCGATAATTAACGAATTTCGTGGGTTTGGACTATCAATGGCAGCCAAAACGCTCCATGAATCCGTTACAACAGCCCAATTCTTTTCCTTGGATTCCGCTATCAAGTAGAGAGCATTTTAGGATGGCTGTCGCTTCCTCAGTGAATATTGTGCTTTCCCCTGGTAAGTTAAATAGGAGCTGGGTGTGTTTACTACTCACAGCGCAGCCAACAGTATCGCCCACTTTTGACGCATCTGTATAAAGTATATCGCAACGGTTATATTTTTCCATTCATCTTAAAAACGATGACCGAACTCCTATCGGGTATGTTTTGGTGACCTCAGCCATTGATCTATTGACTTTTGGTCTAGCTCCACTCCATCTTGGTATTTTTAGATTCGCTAAGGGTCTAATATTACTTAGGTTCATGCCAATTTTTGTTAATGCCTCGTATATGTCCTTTAGATAGATGTTGTTGTCAATTTCTTTGAGACCGCGATTATCCAATGCTTCGGCAAATAAGTGTTCGGTAAGAGGATGGTTTGGACAAGCTTTCAATTTAGCAACATATTTAAGAGCTAAGAAGTCTCTTCTTAAATATAATGACGGTTCCCCAGATTCTGCATGTATGCTATCGACTGGAGAGGTTTTGAAGGCTCCAGTGCAAATTCTAAGGGCTGCATTATGTAATATACATTTTTCAAAAAAGTGTTTTTATCTTTTGATATTTCTCATTCTCTGATTTCCAGTTACCGCCATCAGAATTAAGGAACCCGAACGCTATACCAAGAAATTCCATCATATTCTCTTTGAAGAACCAAGTTGGCGGCCTGGCCAGAGTTCTTCAAGTGTTTCAGGTATTATCAGTTCATCAATTTTATTTAATTGTTTTTAACTAGTTATACTTTCATTTGTTCTACAAATACTAGCACTGTTGTCTTCTTTTGAAACTCAAAACCATATTACCCTAGACCTAATACCGAATCATTCAATCTTTTCTCTTCAATAGATTGGTTCTCTGTCTGACAGGGCTCGGAAGTTCCTTCATATCATCCAATCTTGGACGGAGTCCCACAAGGTGCAATACCGGTTCCTCTTCTCTATGTGATATACTTGTCAACTCTCTTATTAACAAATCTTTCTAGGAAATTTTAAAAAGGAAATTATAAGAATGTTAATTTTATAAATGAATGCTCTAATTAATGCTTTTATTAAAACATGACTAGTCACTTCTTGTCTTCTTATCTTCTTAAGCTGTTAATGAATTAATTAAAAAGAAATTAGAGAATGAAATAATAATAAACAAACGAGTGCTGACAAAAATTAAATTTAATTATGGAATAAACATACAATTAGTAAAATAACAAAAATCAATACACAGTAAACTGTAATAAAAGAAAGTTATTGAGATGAAACGATAAACAAATAAAATAACTGGCCCAATTGGTAAAAGTTAAATAAAGAGGAACAAAAGCATTAATTATAATAATAAGAATTGAAAATTTACTGATTGATTGTAAAGAATGGCAATTGCTTTGGATGCACCCAACTTTATAATTAACGGCGAACTCACTCTCATGTATTTACGGCGAACTTAAAACTTGGACTTAAATTATCTTACAATGTTGGATCTTGTAATAATAGTCTCTGATGGGCAAAATTCTAGTAAATTTCTGCATAGAGGAGCATGAGAAATAAGTTTAATTGTACTCACTATACTGCGGCGAATACTACCATTCTGTGCTTTATTAGGGTAGTGCTGAACTACAATCTGTGAAGACACGTTGATTTAAGACAATTGTGTTTCTTCACTATAAGATTCAGGCGATAAACGCCGATAACAAGTCACCATGTGCGTCCCATTGATTGTCAGAATTTTCAGTTAAATTTTTTTTATTTTGAAAAGCTAACATTTCGATCCAACTTTTGGATCTTCATGAGGATCCTGATGAAGATCCACAAGTTGGATCGAAATGTTGGCTTTTCAAAATAAAAAAGTTTTAAATAAAAATCCTGACAATCAATTAACCTATAACCTAACATCCAACTGCTGCAACAACCCATATTGCCTCAAGAGGCAGGGTAGGGTGAAAATAAATAAATAACCTATAACCTAATATAGAATTTTAGAACTAACATATTTTTTTATTACACACCCAGGACCTGGGCGTGAACGTGGTGCACATCGAGTCTAGACCCTCGGCGAGGGCAGATTCCGAGTTCGAGATCCTGGTGGAGGTGGAGTGCGACAACAAGAAGATGGAGCAGGTCGTGGCCCTGCTGAGGAGGGAGGTCGCTGCAATCAGCCTCACCACCTTCGAGGAGGGCGTGGAACTGCCACAGCCAACTTTATCTTCCACAGCAAGCTTCGGTGAGTTGGTCGATAACGAACGATGCATATCTTCTCTGTTGTATAAAAAAGTTTTGTTTGTTTAGCGACCCTTTATGCCACTAAGGCTAATCGGATGATCCCAGCGCGGGACCGAACCTGCTACCTTTAGTATTTTTGGTTGCCATGCTAACCACTACACCACAGGTGACCCACTTTGCAGGGTTTGAAATCGATTATTAAAATTAAAATTAAAATCAAATCCGATCAAAATTTTTATCTGGAATTTTTGAAAATTATTTGATGATTTTTGTTATAGTGATTTTTATTTTTGATCGGAAGTGAAAAAATCATAACTGGATCATTATTTTTCAATTATTTTTTTTTCGATTATCAACAATAATAATTTTCGACTAATACTTTTATAAATCAGAAATATAAATGTTTGGTTTATTATTGTGATGTTCCGAAGAATAGTTTTTTTTTTTTAGCTCTAATTCGAATAGCACCAGATTTGGAATCCACATGTTATAATAAATTAATTTCCTTTTAAAAGGTGATTTTTATTTTCTGATCAATATTTTTTTATCGCAATTTAATCATTATTATTTATTTAATACCGTAGCACTCGGTGAGTGATCATTATTTTTAATCCACTTAATAAATATCAAAGATCAATTTAAATTTTTATTTATAAATCAAGAATGATTTTTAAATTAAAAATCAGAAATAATAATTATAAGATGATATGTTGGAAAAAATAATTATCGATTTCAAACCCTGCCCCTTTGTGTTCCTTGTAATAAAAGATTAAGAAAAAAAATGTGGCGCACTATCCCAAAATGGCGTTCAAACATGGCGGGATTACGAATTTGATTTGAGTTCGTTTTACGATCACTGACATTCACCATAAGGCTTAATTTCGTCATTACTGGTATTTTATTTAAGGTGGATAGTTCTATATTCAGAATAAATAGAGAAACGGACAAAGATAAATAATCTAGACAAGATAAAATACCTTTAAAGTCTATTTGTTTATGTCGCTCGCATAAAAGTTAAAAATCCAAGTTAATTTGTGATTAAACGGCCAACATTAACGAAAAGGCTCTGAAACAAAACGTCTGGATGAATTATATTTCTTTAAAAATCACCAATCGAATTTGAAGATATATCAACTAAGTTCGTAGAAAAGGCGAAGAAAATTTCGTAGGACCTTGCGGCGAAAAGGCAGGAGTGATGTGCATCCATGTGCATCCATTCCTCAGGTCATCCTTAAATTCTAATCAATATATATTATAAAGGCTCAAAAACGACTGCACGTACGACCAAAAAAGCTATGTTGTCGTGTAGCAGTATAGCCCCTAACCGTGAAGAAGTTTTCCGTTTTTATCTTTAGGGTGTAAAATTTAAGAGAAAAGAATCGGAATTTTAAGCCTCTCGCACCATGTAATTAGCCTACCTTTACGGGTTGGTGAATGAAAAATTTAGTTCTAGCTGCAGGCTGCCAGGAAGCGTTTTACTCAGTGTTTATTGTCCATTCATTCGGTGTGAAAGGGCTATATATATTTTTTCATAGTTCTTTTAAAATTTCTAAAAAATTAAGCGTAAATAAGTAGTTTCTTCTTTAAAAAAAAAATAATTATGATTTTACATCTCTGCAATGCATTAGAAAACCAACTGGATTCCTTAACAAATTAATTTTCACATAAAAAGGCTAATTGGTAACATATGATAACACATTACATTTAATCAATATATAATATACTAGCATTCCCCGTCGCGGCTTTGCCCGCGAACCTTTAAAATCAATTCTGTGATCTTGGTATTGATTTAATGTAATATGTTAACTTATGTTAAGGAGATTTAGTAGAATCGGAGCTTCCGGTAGGTGGTCTGTTGGAGGGGGGAAGCTGCCGGCTCGGTAGAAGAGAGGGAGGCGCGCAATGGAAAGAATTCACTAAAACCTCCGAAACAACTTACTCGTCGTGAACGCTTCATTTTTCGGCTTTAAAACATCGTTTTCGACGCCCCGTAGAAGTGCAAAAATAGGTGTCCGTTAGAGTTAAACGACAATATCGCCATTTAAACTCCTTAGGGGTTACATTTTTGAAATTCCTTTCTTAGTGGTTATCTACATCGCGTTTAAAACCTAAATTCTGAACTTCAAGTTTCTATCATTAGTAGTTTTTGCTATACATTGATTCTATCATTCAGGACAAAGCCTCTTATATATATGGAGAAGAGATCGAAATGAACACGCACCATCCCCAATCATGGGAATCACAGTGGGCATTATTTGATTAACACTAATATTTAAATAATCAGTTGCCATATTTTATGTGAATGTCTATTTTAATAATGTTGTAAAGTCAAATCGATGATCAAATAAAAAAAATATGGTTTAAAATCTCAACAATAGATTTCCGTTAGAGTTAAACGACAATTTCGCCATTTAAGCCCCTTAGGGGTTACATTTTTGAAATTCCTTTCTTAGTGGTTACCTACATCGCCTTTGAAATCTAAATTCCAAACTTCAACTTTCTATCATTAGTAGTTTTTGCTCTGCGTTGATTCTGTCAGTCAGGACAAAGCCTCTTATATATATATTGAGATAAGTAAATTTAATGCATTATGATTGAACATTTCTTAGTAGTACAGTAAGTGAATAAAAAAAAAGTTAAAAAAAAAGAGATAACTTGACTGAATATCAATCAAAACGAAAAGTTTGGAGTGTTCTTATTATAGTTATGAAAAATTAGTTGGTTTGATTACTATGTATGATGAGCCTTCCACTTGACAAAATGGCTAACTCCAATTTCAGCAATTTTCATTAAGATTTAATCACTCCTTCTAGTTCAGGATAAAAAGGAATATGGCAAAGAAATTGTGCCTTGATTTAGGTAAAATAAATTACTCTTTTACCATTTTCAATCCCCCATAAAGTATATAGGGTTCCTTATTTGGGCGGACTCTGCAGATCTCGAATCTAAATATCAATTCCAACTTAAAACCGAATTTTCAAGAAAGTGCTACTTTTTTATTTTCACTTACCTATATATGAAATATATAGTAAGTGGAAGTATTGCAACAACTCATAAAATATGTTGAACCCAGGCATACACGGTACGTCTTTAATGACAGATCATATTTTATATTTAAAGAAATTCTGTTCATTGGAAAGAGTTATCAAAGTGTTTTGAAATATACATATTTAATGGAAATCATTTGTTTCCTTTGTAACTGTATGAAGTTTTCAACAACTACGAGTACTTACATAGAGAATCATAAAATTAGGCGGGATGGAATATTATGCTTGCATTGCCGAATTATCACAAGTAAAATCTTTTATTTAACAACAAAAAATTTTAGTGGACTAAAGTCCACTAAAATTTGTGTTCTAAAGAGAGCAAATACAAGCAGAAATAAGTAAATGAATGTGGAAAAATGTGTTAATTTGGGGAATAGCGTTTAATTTTCGATTTCAAATCTGGCTAGGTTGGTATGTGAAAACTGTGTTGAGCGCATCGCAAAGAATTTTTTTTATTATTTGCCACAATTAGGGATCAAAAATGTTTAAACCTCTGACACTTTGAATGAGGATACTGGTATCAGAACTCGTAACTTGTCTTCTTTTGCAATATATATTAATTAATATATACAATATAATGGATAAAAAAATTATTATTATTAAGATGTTCTCTGATATGATCTAAAACAATTGCTAAAGAATTTATAATGTAACGCGAACAAGTGTTGTTTTTGTAACGTACGTAAAGTTCATATATTATCAGGTTACCACAGGTTTGGAACGTTCTAGACCTTTCTGGGAGTTTCCATAGCAGACCATTGTCGAAACGCGAGGAATACGGTTACTTTTCTGTCAATATGCTGTCACTGCTAGTTACTATTTGTAACGTTCTTATTATTTGTGTTCTAATTGTTTCTTTGACAACTTGAAAACTTAAATGTGCTCAGTACTTTTCGATTCATTATTGCTTATTTCTTTCTTAAGAGAACTAATTTCATCAACAGTCGAGATTCTTTTACGGCTTTTGTTTTTACAGAGATTTGCTTTTTGTAAATGTATGTAAATGAGGTGTATTTACGACTCGTAGTAATGTTTGTTATGCCTTTCTGGAAATATAGAACGATTACTGTTCCTCTAAAATCACTTTACATTGCAGATTGAATTGAAATGAGACAAAATTTATTAAATAAAGTGCCCCCTACGTTTGACCAATTTTGATGAAATTCTGGCAGTCACATCGCGGGCATATACATACATCAAATACATAATTGGACAATATATAATGGGAAAGAGTTATAACGGTTACAATCATATACTCGTGTTATCACATTAACACATGTTTGGAACGTTCTAGACCTTTCTGGGTGTTTCCATAGCAGACCATTCTTGGAACGCGAGGAATACGGTTACTTTTCAGTCAATGTTCTGTCACTGCTACATACTATTTGAAACGTTCTAATCTTTGAGTTCTAATCTTTGACTTTTTCTTGTATCATTATTTTTGAAAAAAATAAAAAGATTTAAACCCTTATCAGAGTTATACAATATTACTTTTTAGACTTTGAAGAGATCCCATGGTTTCCGAAAAAAATTCAGGATTTGGACAAATCCCAAAAGGTCCTCATGTACGGTGCAGAGCTCGACGCAGAACACCCAGTAAGTAGCACAGATTTTTTTTTCAATCAATGACTTAAGAATAAATTACCACAAATATAAATAAATTTTATTTTTAATATGTGTATTTAATATATTATTAATATTTTGATATAATTGTATATATATTTTAGGGATTCAAGGATCCTGTTTACAGGAAACGCAGAGAAACCTTCGCCACAATCGCAAGGAACTACAAACAGTAAGAAATTATTTCCGATAGCTGTCAATTAAAGAAAATTTGTCCCGTATCTTATATCTCTAGATGGTATAAAGTGAAAAAAATATTGCATGAAATGACATCAGAGATCCCTTACTCCATGAATTTATTCATTATACAAGGAATAAATAAATAAAATTAAATAACAAAGTATATCATATAGAATTAAATCGTATCATACAGAACTTGAATTTCTCTGAAGTTAGTAATGAGTTCGAGTTATAGAAGTGACCAATTTCAAAAGTTAAATTCATAGATGCGGAAGTCCCAGAAGAGTCCCCTCTATTTTGAGTTCGACTTATTTACGTAATTTGGAGACTTCATATTCTGTTCGCCATATTTAAGCATTCCACACATCGAGAGTTTACCTCAAAAAGGTTCTTCTTATTTCCTAATTTTATCGGTTCTTATATAAACTTGTAATGATTAAAATGACTGAGGTCGTGTTTTCAGGGGATCATATCTGGTTAGTTTGCTCAGTCGGCAGCAACATAAAATCTTCTTATATAATTACTTTCTTATGCCGAACAGTTTCTATTAAAATTTAGCGGGTTTATTTATGTGTATACGTGTGAATCGAGTACATACGTGTACACATGTAAGCATGTACACATTTCTTTTTTTTTTTTCTGATCCCTCTAAAACAGAAAAACAGTATTAAAATGTGAAATTCGAACCATTAATACTAATGGAACGATACTGGTTTACCTCATCACCTTGTACTACCTGTGGTATTTGAAGGTGCGTTGAGATGTTAAGTTATGTTATTTTCTCTGTGGTGCAGCTCATCATGATATGATAGCAGTTGAAGGGCCTCCGCGTGTTATTATATATAAAAGATAAAATAATAAAATTAAAGGGAAGGGGAAAGATAATAGGATAGGGGTCAGGGTTGGAGGAGGATGTAGTTAGTTGGGGAAAAACCGTAAGGCGGGTTTTTTTGGGGGGGTTTTTTTTACTTTCACTTACCTATATATGAAATATATAGTAAGTGGAAGTATTGCGATCGTGAAAATTTTCGACTTCCGGTTTTCAACGGAAATACACGTTTTGGGGTCCCCTGAGTCAAAATAACCAAGTCCCGCGAAATGGTCTGTGTGTGTGTGTCTGTGTGTGTGTCTGTGTGTGTGTGTGTGTGTGTGTGTGTGTGTGTGTGTGTGTGTGAACAGACTAGCTCAAAAACTATAAACCGTGCGAACCTGAAATTGGGTATTTAGAGTATGTATAAGCCCGCGATGTTACAGCAAAAATTTCATCAAATTTGCTCAAAGGGAGGGGGTACTTTACTTAATAACTTTTTAAGTTTTTTTCGATTTTCTCAAAAACGGCTCTAACGATTTTGATTAAACTGAGTATTTGATCTATTGATATGCCCGAGATATGACTGTAAAAATTTCATCAAAATTGATCAACCTGAGGGGGGACTTTACTTAATAAATTTTGTATCATTTCCACGTGTTTTTTTTATTTACTCAATAACGGTTTTAACGATTTTGATCAAACTTGGTATTTGATGTATTTATATGCCGGAGATATGACTGTAAAAATTTCATCAAAATTGATCAACAGGAGGGGGGACTTTACTTAATAAATGTTGTCCAATTTTTACCTTTTTGATCGGTTATCTCAAAAACGGCTTTAACGATTTTTATCAAATTCGTCATGTTTAATGAAAATTAGTTGTTATTTAATATCAGGTAAGCTTTATCATTATTAAAATGTTCTGAGGGGGCTTAAATGGGGAAGGGGTTTTTTTTGTTTTTCTATAAAGTACCTTTGTTTTAGTTTATATTGGGAAATTAACTGTCTCTCATCACGCTTAAAAATAAGAAACGGCTAAATATGATATATGAAGAGAATCAAGTAAACATATACAGGAGAAAAAAAGAAAAATATTCCGTCAACTCATAAAACACCTTGAGCTCACGCATGCGCCGTACGCCTTTAATGACAAACCAATGCGTTATAATTAAACTGTTCTGTTCATTTGATAAGTGGCAATTAACAAAACGCATTAATTTCTAATCTAAGTAAGTTGGTAAGTGAAAGTTGTGTGTTGCGCGCACGCACCAGATTTTTTTTTTTTTGGGGGGGGGGGGTCCACCCCTTCCTCGCCGTTTAGGCTATACGGGGTTTCCCGGGCCAGGGGAGTGGGTGGGGGATTAATGCCGAGTATTATTAAATTTCCCCTGGCTCCGGGTTTTGAACTTGCTATCTTCTGGTTCTCAAATCATCTGTCCGGTTGTCGGTGGCAACACTTTGTTTCTAACGCGTTTAGCCACTCGGCTATCCCGCCACAAGGCGTAAGGCGCCGACAATTGTTCTGCCACCTGGTACTACGCTACAATGTACAAAGTGGGTGGGATCGCGGAAAAGAAAGATTCGAACACGAGCGGCCCCACGGTTAGCTTATTGGTAAGTGCTCTGCACGGTGATGAACGGAGAGAGGAAATGGGTTCGAACTATTTAATTAGAAGATAAAAGATTCGACCACGATCTTTTATCTTCTAACTAAATAGTTCAAAAATTATAAATTAATTATTTAACAAATAATCAATGATTACATAGCAACATAAAATATAATTCACTTTCTTCATTAAAATTTAAATTTTTTTTTACTTTTCCAGCGGGCAGCCGATCCCAAAAGTACAATACACCCCAGAAGAGATAAGGACATGGTAAGAATAAAATATTACTGATTACGAAAGTATTTTTTTTTTTAAATATTCTACATTACGAGCTATAATGTAATGAGTTATAATGTCTTGTAAAAGGTAATACAATTGAGTTTCCTACCTTTAATTTTTTTTTTTACGTCCTCTCCGAGGGACGGCTTAGCTAAGGATTTTTCACTCCCTTTAAAAAATCCTAGGGTCACCTGGCGGGATGTGAAACCGCGATGTTTAGTGTTGTAGGATGCTATGCTAACCACTACACCACAGTTGACCCCTATATATATAAAAAAAAAAGTTTTCATCATACTGCATCAAAAACATGTGTTTTTAATACTCGGTTTTATTCCTTAAAGTTATTTTTGGTGCGCTAAACTTAACTGCTACAAATATATATTAATAAACATATGTTTGAAGGAGGTTACTTGTAGCTATACTGTGTACTTAATTCTAATATAAGTAGTATGTTTGAAGTGCAAAATAAGTAGTATGTCGGCCGTAATCGACTATAGGGTGCGCTAGTAGTTTTGCAAAATGTCGGAAGGAACGGGGATAGACATAGTTGACGTGATAGAGATAATTGGTAATTTTAAAAGACCATAAATTTAAGGGAAGGAAGTTAATCCTTGATGCGAACTACATACTTACATGTGGAATGATATATAGAAAAAGAAAAAAATAGTTACTTTACAAGCCTTGTGCCTTCAAACAAGCGATCTTCAAGGACTGCCCCATCAAATAAAAGTGGAAATCAAATTCATTCAATCTTGTAAATGTACGTGTAAAGCTGGTAGTTGTGGTAAATGCAAACACATCATTGTAACTTTACTCTACCTTTTTCGGTTAGTAATAAGTTAATTACCTATTCATACAATCGTTGTTATGACAGCTGTCATTTTCATGACAGCTTAGTTCCTTTATCTTATTATTTATTTATTTTTCAAAACTTTCAGGCATCGCATTGAAAACTTGGAACAATTAAGCACTACTGATGTAAGACAAAAATGGGGATAGTTAAAAAAGAAAAACAAATCTATGACACTATGGTTTCAATGTTATTTGCATAAAACTAGCATTTTGGAATAATACAATGTCAAATACTGATATTTACCTGGATAAATATAGTCTCTTTCTTTAAAATAAAGACTACATATCGTCATATGTTTCGAAACAGGCTTATCTATTCTTAATTTTACAATCCACTCTTTAAGAATATTTTTATTTTTCGGAAATAAATGGAATGACACGTCTTTCGAGTTTCTAATTGAACACTGAGGAACCGAGCAATACCTGTTAGACATTTTTCAAATAATAGTTTGCTCGATCGGGTTTTAATTACGGAAAATATTTAAGCAATATTTATCTTTACCTCACCTTTCTTTTAATATAGTCAAAATAATAACCCAAGCTCGCCTATCGGGCAAGTATCAGATAAAATTTACCCATAAAAATAATGTATATATAATCAATCCACAGGAAGTATGCACTATATCATTCTATCACTCTATATCATTTCATTTCGGTTTGCCCTATATACTCATCTCTCCGCAATCACTACATACCGTTTATTACTAATGCAACAGAAGCTGAATTCGCGAATTTATTTCAGTTTAGTGATCCGTTAATAATAAAAGCAACATATGATTATATAATCAATAGTCTGAGAATTAGATCTTTTATTATTAATGAGTAAACGTCTGAATCAGCTATCTGTTATATAAATACTTATCTAAACAAGAGGATAATAACAATAGAATACAAGTCTGTTTGTGAATTAGTATAAACTTAGTTCATTTACATGTGTTTATGCTGTACCTTTTTAAAAAACAATTTATCATAATATTTAGTTGATTAATATCTTATAATTTTAATGTTTTAATCAAGGTCGTTATATTTGTTTATCTTATTTATATCAGGCATATATGTTTAATCGATAAATTTTATATGTATATAATCATCCGTAAGGTATCAATTGTATTTTTATTATTTATTTATTGTAATTTGTTTTTGGGGAGAACCCCATACAAATAGAGTTGGTCACTACTAATACCATACTAATAGTAAGAAAAAATAATTGTATTATTAACTTTTTAATTTAATTAAGTAAAATTTTATTGTAATAATTTTTAGTTATGATATTTTGTACAGGCTGTCTGACTCTATTTGTATGGGGTAATATCACCAAAGACAAATAAATTATCTAATAATAATTTAATATCGTAAAATGTTTCGAAACAGGCTTATCTATTTTTAATTTTACAATCCATCCTTTAAGAATATTTTTATTTTTCGGACATAAATGGAATGACACGTCTTTTCATTTTCTAATTGAACACTGAGGGACCGAGCAATACCTATTAGACATTTTTCAAATAATAGTTTGCTCAATCGGGTTTTAATTATGGAAAAATAAATTTAAAAAGCAAAAAAAAACCTATGAATCCAAGGTACTGGCCCGGCTTCTATCCCCGTTCCTCTAGTTCCAGTCAAGAAGCAGCACCGCCACTTGCGCCCACTATTATGTAGAAAGATGAATTATAATGTAGAAAAATATATATTTTTTATTTATTTTTTGTTAGTATTTCTTTAAATTTCACTACTTGAATTCTCAACATCTATAAATAGAAACAACCTCGAAGTCAGAGGAACGTAGCAGTGTATAGACAGCGTAATGGGGAAGAGTTGGCCCGAAATATCGGATTAGGCTAATCCAATATCGGCGTGACTGGTTCCCAATGAGCCCAATCAAGGGAGCTCCCCCCTCTCCTCGAGTTCCTGAAGTTTCCCCAAGAAGTTAAAAATATCTCGGCTCTATCCTCTATGTTTCTAACCTCTTTTCCTTTTCTCTCTCATTAATGAGAGAGTTTGTCTTCTTTCACGATCTGCTCTCCCCCACCCCCCTCATTCCTTTTCTCTGTAAACCAACTCTCAAGATAAAGTTATGTCTAAAATAAATTACGCAGCTCCTTTCATAAGTGTATCTAAAATACTAGATATCTGTTTCATTTTTTATTAATTTGTGTAATCATCTAACTTTCTTTATTTATCCAAGAAAATTTTTCTTTATTTATTTATTAATGTATAATTGCATAGTTTCGGGAGATATCGGAAAAAGTACGTAATTAAATTAAGATTTATAAAATAAAATTTTATTTTTTCTACATTCAATATTAGGTTTGTTCCAACAAGAACTTTAAACGCGTTGACGACTATTTCGCCTTTCCTAATAGGCGGGCGCAAGCGACGGTGCTGCTACTTTACAGGAACTAGAGAAACGGGGATAGAAGCCGTATGTAGTCTTCATTTTAAAGAAAGTGACTATATTTATCCAGGTAAATATTAGTATTTTGACATTTTATTAATCCAAAATGTTAATTTTATGCAAATAACATTGGAACCATAGTGTCTTATTTGTTTTTCTTTCTTAATTTTCCCCATTTTTGTCTTACATCCGTTGTTCTTAATTGTTCCAAGTTTTCAATGCGAAGTCTGAAAGTTTTGACAAATAAATAAATAATATGACAAAGAATCTAAGCTGTCATAACAATGATTGTATGAATAGGTAATTAACGTTATTACTAACCGAAAAACGTAGAGTAAAGTTACAATGATGTGTTTGCATTTACCAGAACTACCAGCTTTACACATACAATGACAAGAATATTGCTTATTATTATTAATAAATTTGATTTCCACTTTTATTTGATGGGGCAGTCGTTTTAAGATTGCTAGTTTGAAGGCACAAGGCTTGCAAAATTACTGTTTTTTTACTTTTAGATATTATTCCACATATAATTATGTGGTTTGCATCAAGGATAGCCTGCCCTTCAATTAATGGTCTTTTAAAATTACCAAATATCTCTATCACATCAACTGTCTATCCCCGTTCTTTCCGACATTTTGCAAAACTACTAGCGCACCCTATAGTCGATTGCGCCCGCCTATAGCCTATTGGTAACAAGTAAAAGCGTACTGCGCAAGAGAAAGAGTTTTAGTGCTTGTTGGAACAAACCTATTTAACGGAGATCATTTGTTTCCATGGTAACTGAATTGAAGTTTTCATAAGACTTATAAAATTAAACGCAATGGAGCAATGTGTTGTTTGACGTCCATTTATGCTACTCAGGCAAATCGGACGATGATCGTGGCAGTCCTAAATTTTGCCTATCCATGTATAATTAGGATAGAGATCTTTAATACCTGACATCCTACAGGCTCGGGACCTCCATTTTATGTCCTGTCCGAGGGACGGCATAGCTAAGCATTTTTACTCCTATTAGAAAATCCTAGGGCCACCGCGGGAAGTAGACCTATGGTATTCTAGGTTGCCTGCTAACCATTACACCACAGGTGACCCCTGGAGCAATGTGTTTGCATTGCCGAACTGTCAAAAATAAAAATAAAAACGTTTATAAAAAAAAAAAAAAAAAAAAAAAAAAACTACGGGTATTACTTCGGTTGAGCAGCTGGAAGATGGCGGCCGGCGGCAGTAAACAACAAGGTATTCCGATCACGCCCTACCCGATATCTACGATTCAGTTCGGGTTTACCACGAGTTGCCGAGCATATGTAGTCGAGATAACTTTAAATTAAACTGAAAATTTCCTATGATGGTTGATTAAAATTGAAAATTTGAAGGCCTATTTAACAAATCAATTTAATCTTTTGTTTTGTGAATTTATAAGATTGAATTGTTAAATTAATTCTATTTATCAACAGGATATCAGAAGGGGACCACATTAGTCTCAACAATAAAGTTTTTTATTTAAAAGACGTTTCGGCTCTTTTGAGCCATCTTCAGTTCTTCAGCTTTTATTAACTTCTTTAAAATATCCATTAATTTATGAATCACATGTTGGTTAACATTATTACATTCATTTTTTATTTCAGTTTTCATATCATTCAAATATTTCTCGATGTGATTCATAAATTAATGGATATTTTAAAGAAGTTAATAAAAGCTGAAGAACTGAAGATGGCTCAAAAGAGCCGAAACGTCTTTTAAATAAAAAACTTTATTGTTGAGACTAATTTGGTCCCCTTCTGATAACCTGTTGAAAAATATAGTCTCAAGAACTTAATGTCTTATAAGTGATTAATTCTATTTAATTAATCATCGGTGGATTATAATAATGTTAGTCGATAATTATAGTTAAATTTATTTTAATAGAAACAATTTCTTAAAACTTGTATTCCCTTTCTTCAATCTAATAAATCATGTTAAATTAAAATTTATTCTTTTCCCTATGGATTCATATCATTTAAAATCATTATCAAATTATTTTTAAAAATATCCTTTATGGTTATTTAAATACATTATTCTTGAAATAACAAAACAATAATAATCTGGTAGTAATAAATACTTGGATTCTTATATTATTAATGTATTTGTACCTTTTGCATTTATATGTGAATTTAACTTGAATCAATTTATTCATTTAAACAGGGCAATAAAATATTTTTTAAAAACAAACAAATATATTTACAAAAAAAATGATCAAATTTATTTGTTAAATAGGCCTTCAAATTTTCAATTTTAATCAACCATCATAGGAAATTTTTAGTTTAATTTAAAGTTATCTCGACTACATCTGCTCGGGAACTCTCGGTAAACCCGATTGAATCGTGGATATCGGGTAGGGCGTGATCGGAATACCTTGTTGACTCATTCCGGCCATCTTGCAGCTGCTTAACCGAAGTAATGCCAAAATACGCTCAAATTATTTTAAGCATTTTTCAGGCGTATAAAATTTATATTGTAAAAACCTTAAATGATTGTATTACAGTATATGAACTTAAGTTCCATAATAGATTTTTGATTAATATAAGATTTGATTACAGATGAAATATGTATAAGTTGGTTATATTGTAATAGTAATCTTTGTCGGTTTCTGGAAAGTCATTATACCCGAAAATCCGAAAATTAGGTTTCAATTTACGATCTGTAAATACTCATTTTATGATTTCCATCCACGATGGAACACATGGAAAACAAAAAGGTTTTAAAAAAATTAATTATATTTACATTATTCAAAATATTTAAAATCGTAGTAAATTTATTGCCCTTGAATATAAAAAATAAATGTTATAATTAGGTAATGTAATCTTAGGTAATGAATACATTTTAAATAGATTTCCTGAATTAGGTTTAAAATAATTCGATTATATTAATTTTACCTTGTAATTAAATTAAATCCAATGTATTGTGATAACTAAAGGATTTATTAATTCTCTATCTTGTTCTATATTGTAGTGTATGTTCAAGATGAGGTATAATTTTCCAATTATTCGGGGTCACCTGTAGTGTAGTGATTAGCATAGAAAACCTAGAATACTAAAGGTCGCGGGTTCGCGTCCTTGCCTATGCCGTCCCTCGGATTGGAAGTAAATAGAGGTCCCGAGCCTGTACGATGTCAGTTACTCGTTAAGATGCCTACCCTAATTATTCCTGGATAGGCATAATTTAGGACTTCCACTGTAGCATCGTCCGATAAGCCTTAGTGGCATAAAGTGACGTTAAAATAAACAAACAAACAAATAATTATATTCAAGGGCGGAACCAGGGGGATAACTGGGGCCATGAACCCCTCCCCCCCCCCAAATATTTTGGTATTTCAATTTTTTTGTATTTCTAAACGAACAATGGAATTAGGTATTTACTATGGTTACTATGCCCTCAACATATCACTTTAGGTTGGTTTGATCCCAGTCCTTCTTATTAAAAGGTAATAATCTCATTAAAATGGGTAAAATTGTCCACTTGATTATGAGATTGGGGGGTCATGACCCCCCCCCCAAAATTCGGGCTAGATCCGCCCCTGATTATATTTTTGTTTTAACAAATTGTACAGAGTATTGCATTCCGTTTTTAAAACTTTCCTCTCTTCTGCGAGGTTATTTAAATGTTTATAATGTTAGAAAGTGTAAAAATCTTTCAAAATAAATGATGGCTTGTTTGTCTAATGTCACTTTATGCCACTAAGGCTAATCAGACGATGCTATTGTGGGAGTCCTAAATTTTGCCTATCCAGGTATAATTAAAATAGGGTTCTTTAACGAGCACCTGATATTGTACAGGCTAAGGACCTCCGTTTTACGTCCTATCCGGGGCAAGGCATAGCCAAGGATTTTTTCACTCCCTTTGAAAAATCCTAGGACAACCGTGGGACTCGAACCTGCTACTTTTGATATCGTAGATTGCTATGCTAACCACTACACCACAGGAGACCCCAGCTTGGAGTGTTGTGAAATTAGTACATATTATAAGGTTATTCTTTAACGAGCACCTGACCTCTTTAACAGGCTCGAAACCTCCATTTTACCTTATACCCGAGGGAGGGCATAGCCATGGATTTTTTACTCCCATTAAAAAAACCTAGAGCCACCGTGAGTTGATGGTTCAATTTGAACTATACATGAAGCCAGGCTGGTCAGATAGATCCTGCAACAGGAGTTACAGGTTCTTTGTCTTGAATAAGAGAAAAGTTAATAGAAAAGACATCAATTAAATCAATACTTAAATTAGATTCTTTAAATTAAATTTTCAATTTAAATCTTTAAATTAAATTCTTTATGTAATAGTATTTTATTTTTTATTTTTAGGGGCACAGTATTTAGAGAACTTCACAAACTATACGTGAAACATGCCTGCAAAGAATACTTGGATAATTGGCCAGAGCTGGTTAAATATTGCGGATACAGGGAGGATAATATTCCTCAGCTTCAGGATATAAGCACATATCTGAAAAGTGGGTTTTAAATTTTATTTTATTTTTAAATAGGGGAGAGTGGGGTTGGTTGGCATAGGGGGTAGGTTGGCCATTGGCTTATAGTTTCCGTCACACCTGTTGTGAAGGTCCCATCATTGTACCATGTGACCCGCTCGACCTCGGGAGTCTTTTTATATTTTCAGTAAATTTGGTTTTAAGGCATGGAAAAACATTTGACTCCGATTCTGTTCACATAGCCCCAAACTCCTTTGAAAAACCTAACCTGTCGACAAACCAATTTCTTGTTTGATTGTTCTCCCCTGTCCTGGCAGTCATCTTTCATATGATCTCTCCAGTGGGGTTAGTTGGCTCTCTTCAACTTTTTTTTTGGCGCAGTAGCAATTCACAAAAGCAAGGTATACATAATCAAAGAGGAAACTACCAATTGTCTTTAGTTCCAGCGAGGAGGATGAGAACAATTTTTCTTATGCAGAAAGTGACGACAGTCTAAACTTCTATCTTCTTCCATTGTCATTCTATTTTCCCTTAAAAGCTGTTAAAAACCAATTCAAAATTATTATACCATTATAGTGCAGCTTTTAATAACAATAATATGTGTCAGGCAGGGTGGGGGGTTAATTGGATTGACGAATTCTTCAATTTTCTATGACCTTAGTATTAAATATTATGTTCTGAAAAAAATAATTGAAGTACTCTAATACTTGGAGTTTACAGAGATATAAGCCCCATTGGGATTATATTACACTAAACCCTCATTATTACGAACGAACTCCTCGATATAGCGAACCAAAATACTATCCCCCCAAAGATACCATTATATTTCTGCTGAACCCCTCGTTATAGCGGAATCCCTCGGTTAGTGCGAACTACGAACTAAATTTGATGCCTGAGAATTATTATATTCTGTTATAACGAAGTACTAGAATTTTAATTTTTTTTTTTTTACCCTATTACGTAGAATGAGCGCGGGTAGACGAAGTAGCACCAGTTTCTAGAATTGAGGTGTTTTTTACTTTTAACTAATCCGATTTCCTTTTGCTCTCTCTCTGATTCCACTGATGTTTTTCTCAAAACTAGCTCAGTTCTGTTTCGACCTCTGTATTTTTCGAATCAGTGTTCTGTAGTCGTTTATACTATTTTTTTTTTAAATACAAAATGAGTTCGTTGGTAAACGTGTGTCACAAACGTAAATCCTTATCAATTTAGGAAAAATTTAAAATTCTCAAGGATATTGAATCGGGAATTCTGAGTAAGAAAACCATCGCAGAAAAATACGGAATTCCAAAATCAACATTATCAACCATTATAAAAAACAAAGATAAAATAGATTCAACCGCAGCCCAAGGATTAACTTCAGCATCAAATAAACGACTGCGCTCTGCGGCTCATGAATATTTGGAAAAATATTGATAAATTGCTTTAAACAAATGAGATCTCAAATACCAATCTCAGATCCTCTTATTAAAGCTAAGGCTAAAGAACTCTCAAGTGAACTTGGCAGGTAAATTAATGAATCTCATTGTTTAATTAATATTAAGTTTATCTAAAAATAAATTACATACATGCGTTTTAATTTAACTAGTTCTAATGAATGAATTTCCTTCTAAATATGATGAAATTAGTGCGGCCATTGGCTAAAAAATATATAAATAAAAAAAAAGAATCCTCGGTTATAACGAATCTCGTTATAGCGAACTATGAATACCAAGCCCCCTACCAGTTCGCTATATCGAGGGCTTACTGTAACAGGAACAACTCAACAATCAAAAAAGTGAAAACTGTTGCCAACCAACCCCGCTCTCCCCTACATATTAAAAATAATGAAGTTAATATAAACAATAATAATTATTCTACATTTTAAATATGCAGGAAAAACAGGCTATCAGCTTCGACCTGTAGCTGGGTATTTGTCTGCTCGGGACTTTCTGGCTGGTCTCGCATTCAGAGTATTCCACTGCACACAGTATATAAGACATAGCTCAGATCCGTATTACACACCAGAACCGTAAGTAATATTCAGAAATAACCCGTGAATACAAATTATTAATCAAATATTTAAACATTAAAATTTAAATATATTTTTAAACAGGGATTGCTGCCATGAACTACTTGGTCATATGCCGCTACTGGCCTGTCCAAGTTTTGCTCAGTTTTCTCAAGAACTGGGACTCACTTCTCTCGGCGCATCAGATAATGATGTTGAGAAACTTGCAACAGTGAGTATATTGTATAAAAAAACAAAAACAAAATCTAGAAAACTGCATCTAAGAATCAATAAATCAGCTTGGAATCGTGGAAAATCGTAAAAAAAAACGGAAAAAAAACCGTAAAAATGTGACAAAATTTATAAAATAAAGTGCTCCCTCCATTTGAACAATTTTGATGAAATTTTTGCTGTCACATCGCGGGCATATACAAACACTAAATACCCATTTTGAGTTTCGCACGGTTTATAGTTTTTGAGTTAAGGTCAGGCCACACATGTCCGCACCGGATCCGCACCGCAGCACTTATATAGGTTATGTTCAGGATATTTTTAATTTAACTTAAATATTACCTTTAGTTATGCCTAAAGGTCAGGCCACACATGTCAGACACAGTCCACTTTAGGCATAACTAAAGGTAATATGTAAGTTAAATTAAAAAAAATCTGAATATAACCTATAGTGTTGCGGTGCGGATCCGGTGCGGACATGTGAGGCCTGACCTTTAGTCTGTTTAGTGGAGCAGTAAGAATTTTATCCAAGTTCTCAGATTTCGTCTAGTAATAGACAGTAGAGTAATATTATTTCAAAAGAATAGAATCCTTAATACACCTGGCCTTAATATGTAAAACAACATAATTAGTACAGAAAAGAAAAAGTCATGAATTTGAATCAAACGCCCAAATATAACCTTAGAATATATCTTATTAAAGTTGATTTTTGGCTTTTGATCAATATTTTTTTATCCCAATTTATTTATTATTATGTGTGTAATACTTTATCACCATCAATGAGAGATCATTATTTTTAATTAAATTTTAAATAGTTAAGTATAAATAAATAGTTATGTAAAATTATTCTATGATTTTTTGGGAAACAAATAATTATCGATTTCAAACCATGCTGCAGAAAAGGGTTTCTTTCCAAAGTTAAAGTTCAGCAAAATTTAATAATTTGCTTTTTACTTTAATTGAATCAATTTTTATTTAATCTGGTGTTAAAAATATATTCAGGGACTTGATGTAATATAATCTGTAAAACAATCCTTCAGAATTTTATAAAAATAAATTTTTTTCAAACAAGAAATACTGAAAATTTACTAAAAATATTATATTAATTTAATCATTATTGTGGGTAACCTCCTTGTTTTTAAATTATTTTAAATAATTTATTTTTGAAGAGATTGGCTCCGCGAACCCGGGGAATCGAACCCGGGTCTTCTGGGTGATATGCGCGGTATGCTAACCATTGCACCACGGAGCTCGCTTCCAAACGGTGTCAGTGAAGAGGAAGGATTTGGCACCGTTTGGAAGCGAGTTCCGTGGTGCAATGGTTAGCATACCGCGCACGTCACACGGAAGACCCAGGCTCGATTCCCGGCAGAGCCAAATCTTTTATCTTCAAAAATAAATTATTTAAAATACTTTAAAAATATTATATAAAATCGATGAAAAATGTGCTTTCAAAAAATATTAAAACTTAAACATCAATGTGTTCTAACAGAATTTTTTTCTAAAAACTATTTTCAGCTCTACTTCTTCACAGTCGAATTCGGTTTATGCAAACAAGATGGAGAGCTAAAGGTCTACGGTGCTGGATTACTGTCATCGATAGCAGAGCTCAAGCACGCGATCGAAGCGAAAGATAAGATAAAGAGATTCGATCCGGAAGTCACTTGCAAGGAAGAGTGCATCATAACATCATTCCAAAATGCCTACTTTTACACTGATTCATTTGAAGAGGCGAAGGAGAAAATGAGGTTAAAACAAATGTTTTTAAATAAATTATTTAAAAATAATTTAAAATGGTGGTCACCCACAAATTAAGATTAGATTAATATTAAATAAATTTAAATTTAAACATTTTTTTTTTCTTATAATGTTATATTTAAGCCTCTAAACTTCACCTATCCAATTTAATGCTCTAATTTTTTCTTTGAGATGCCTGCCATTTTTGAAGATCTTTCAGCCACTTTATATATTTATAATCTGTGTATATTAATGATCTCCCTAATTCCATCAACCTTTGACAATACCACTTATACACTGATGATACCCAAATTTACCTATCCTTCCATCCTACCGATATGCTAGAGGCAATCCGAAAATTACAAGAAGATATAGACAGCATTAATTGTAGGGCAGAGAAAACTGAATTAAGAATGGACGGAGAAAAAACGGTAAAAGTACTGAAGAGCGGCTGATGAGCGTGAACTGTTTTGAGAGGTTATGTGACCGTCATGTTATCGAACTCCCATCGCCTTTATTTCAGTTAAAAAGTGCTTTGATTGGCTTTAATAGATTCTAGCTTTCGACTCCCGCTCGCTTTTCAGAGATAAATAAACCCCCAAAAGGGTCCTTATCAGTGGAGATCAAGCCTTACTTTGAAGGGCGCCATAGTGAACGGCGCCTAAGGCAATCCTGATCAGCTCCAAGTAGTGATGGGCAAAACTGTTAATTTTGAAAAACAGTTGCAACTGTTCCTGCTACTTTCATTAAACAGTTTAAAAAAAAAAACAGATACAACTGTTAAAAATAATACTATATGGGAAAAAAGAAAAAAACTGGTCCGACTTCGCATTGGAGCATTCTTTTAAATTATGTTTTAATTATTGAAATATATAACAAGTTCGAATGACAATTTCTCATAAAACATTTAATATAAAATTAAGCTTTATGTAAAATAATGATGGTGGAAGATAGTTGACCGTAGATATAATGAACAGGAATTGGTTGGGGGTGCGGTCAAAGTAATAAGTACAAATATGTGATATTTACATATTTTAATCTACCCAACGTTTCGACCCAATATTTAGGTCATCATCAGGGCTTTTCTCACTGCTGTTGGGAGCTGAGTGCTGATGATGACCTAAAATTTGTGTCGAAACGTTGGCTAGAATAAAATATGTAAATATCACATATTTGTACTTATTACTTTGACCGCATCCCCAACCAATTCCTGTTCTTTATGTAAAATAATTAAACAGCACTAAAAATAACTAATAAATCAAAACTTGTAATAGGCATTAATTGATTTTTTGTTTATAAAAATCATGGCTTAATTGAATAAACAATCTGGAGAAAACATAATTTAATAATTAAAAAAAATTAAGAACCACATAACGCAGAGTAGCAGATTTGCGAATGAATTAAACAGATACAGTACGGGGGCAAGCTGTTTAATAAACAGTTTCACTGCAACAGATTCAAGAAGCAGGCAGAATTAGCAGTTTAACAGGCTGTTTCGAGAATCAACAGGTTAACAGGCTGTTTCATTAAACAGCCTGTTAACCGAAACAGATACGTGAAACAGTGGTCTTGAAAAAGAAACAGTTTTCTAAACTGTTTCGGTCAACAGGCTGTTAAATGAAACAGCCTGTTAACCTGCTAATTCTCGCAACAGTCTGTTAACCTGCTAATTCTGCCTGCTTCTCGAAAGTGTTTTAATTGTTTGTGTTTAATTTTTATTATTATTTACCTTTTTTTTTCTCACTACAGTGTTGTATCTGTTAATTTTTTTCCGAAACAGTTAACTGTTTCTGTTTAATGAAATTAACTGTTTCAAATAAACAGATTGCTACTAAACAACCCACCACTAGCTCCAAGTATCTTCTTAATTCCCTTCCTTGCTACCCCATACTCCACCTCTATAGCCAAACTATTCATTTCTATTCTTAAGTCGAAAACCTTGGAGGGATCTTTGAACAACGCTTATCGTGGAATAAATATATTTCCGAAATAACCAAAAAATCCATTGTTCACCTTAAACAGTTTTTAAGATCATGAGATAGCATTTCCTCAAAAAACCCTCCTATTATATTTCCTCGTTTTGATTATGGCTGCCTTGTATAAGGGGGATTGTCTGGCTTTAATGAGATGAGGCTTAATAAGGGACTAATGAATTGCTACATTAGATTCATCTTCCGCTACATTAGAGGCCCTTCGTGACTATTTGTTAAGCTGAATTGAAGTGCATCTACCCAGTTTTTCAATTGACAATACTTCCTAGCTTTAGAACCAAGAAGCCTCCATATGTCCTCAATCAGTGCACACCCTGTTCCTTTATACATTCTCTAAATGCCAGATCTCAAACCTATGCATCCCTTTCTACAGAAGTGTCTCTTTTACAAAATCATTTACCATCAGTGCAACCGCCTCCTTCTGGTATTCCTTATCTGTCTCGATTCTCTCACTCCCCTCAAAACCCAAATATTTCTCCACTTCCTTAATCATCAATCTTCCGCAAATATGTATAATATGTTAAATAGTGTAATCAACATTGGGTATATATTTAACTGAATTTTATTATTGTTTTCAAGCTCAAAAGTTTAGAAGCTGATCAAACTTATTCAATATTCAAATGTTTTCCGATACTGTTGTTTGTTTAGTTTTTTGAGGTTCACTTTATTTTTTTATTTTTCATCTTTTTACACAATTCTTTTTTTCAACTAGATGGCTCTAGAGCTGATATGTTTTGTTATTTTTACGGGACTAGATATTCCAGAATTAAAATTACTTTCTTTCTTCTGGAAAGTCAGGGGATTATAAGGTTACTTATAGTAAATAGCAATACCTAAATTAAAGTAAAAATGACCATTTTTCACTGATAAAAATATCTTAATGTTACAGAGCTTTTGCGATGAACATAGAAAGGCCTTTTGGAGTACGCTACAACCCTTACACGCAGACTGTGGAGATCCTAAGTAACGCCCAAAAGATCACTGCACTAGTTTCAGAACTAAGGGGAGACTTGTGCATTGTCAGTAACGCACTAAAACAAATCCACGCCCAAGAGGAGACAGTCGAAACGATCGCCCACATGCTACAACAAGGGATAAATTTAGCACCGGAGGAGAAGAAAAATAATCATGAAGAAAAGTAACAACATATAAAGGCAAAACTAACGGAAGAAATACACTATGAGGAATTTTGTCTAAAAAATGAAAAAAAGTTATTCAAAATAATCTATTATAAATTATACTGTAATTAAAATAAAAACCAAATTGCAATTGAATCAATTCACATTATTTTATCCATTTTTTCTTAAAATATCAATTTTATGTAAATCTTATTCCTCATAAAGTTGCAGGCTTGTGTTGACATCCTTTCTTCACGGAATTTGTTTGAGTAACAAGGAAAAATTGTTTTGGAGGTTCTTGGTAAAAAATATTAGAAGCCATGAACAAAAACAACATATTAAACTACTTTACTTTGTATCTCAAGTTTAGAAAATGATAGATATGACTCTTTAAACTTTAATGTTATTATACTCCTCGAACATAATTCTTAAGATATTGCCTGAAGATGAGCCATTATATAAGATTCGAAACATAGCAAAATTTTATAATTACGATTTAAAACAAATAAATTGTTACTTTATTCTGCTTCTTGTGAGAATTTTTTTTTTTAGTGTAAATTTAAGAATATATACAGACCTAAAAATAGAGCCATTCATCATTTTTTTTTCTTTTTTTCGTTCCTCCCCTTCCAGGCTATAAGGGTTTTCCCGGGCTAGGGGAGATGGTGTGGGATTAATGTTGAGGTATTATTAAATATCCCAAAGCTCCGGGTTTTGAACTTACTATCTTTGGGTTCCCAATCATATGTTGCCATGGGCAACACATATTAACGCATTAGCTCATCGACCACCAATTCATCATAGAGCCAATATAAACAAAACTTATATTTTTTTTACTCTCTTCAATGGTTTAAAGTCTTAATGTATCAAAAACATGTGTTCTCAGTACTTGGTTTGAGTCTGTAAAGTAGTACTTTTCGGACCTAGGCCTGATAAATCTTTTTGGCGCGCTAAGCTTACCTGCTACTAATATATATTAATAAACATGTGTTTGAAGGAGGTTACTAGTAGCTATACTCTGCTTCATTCTAATATAAGTAGCATGTTTGAAGTGCAAAATAACATGTATTCCAAGAGACAATGCCAAACAAAGGTTTTAATATATTGTATAAATATTATTGTAAATATATAAGTACTTTTATTCTATTATTGGTTAATTAACAGATGTTTTTAAAAAAAAAAAAAAAGGTGTCAATTTAATTTCTTATATTGTATCTGTAATTTATTAATGAAATATAAAAGGGTTTTAATGCACTCTAGTATGAGCAGTATGATCAAAAGTATTGTTCATAACACGTACCAAAAGTGTGTTTTCGGTGCTTGGTCTAATTTCCATGCTGGGCTACACCTTGCACGTTAAACTCGACAGCGCACCAAAAACAACCACTTGGTACTAGTGATGAAAATAACTATTAAAGGGATTTAATTCAAATCTGATGTTATTTTTTGAGATTTAATTATATTTCATCAAAAAAAAAAAGTGCAGTTTGCTCAAGATCTATTTCTGTCCTAAAAGAGGATCAATGGAATGCTTATATTTTTCCTTGAATCCACAATCAAAAATAAACACTTTTGTAGAAGAATCATGTGGATATCATTTATAAACTTGAGATATAAAATACAGCAGTTTAATGTTTTTTTTTTTTTTCATCTTCTATTTTTTATTTCAATGGCACAAACTGCAAAATATGCATTTAATATTTTTTGACCAGGAATCTCCAAAAGTGTTTCATGCAGATTCTTGAGAGATTGACTGTGTCATCCCATAGTAAGCAAAAACCAATTTTTGCTTTCAATTTTATATCATTTTTTTAAATCAGTTCTTAACACACCTTCAAAACATGGAACAGGTAAATAAACTTTTAACAACATATAAAAATCAAATTTTATTCTTGTAGATAAAAAAAAGTATCTTTTTAAATAATATAAAATAAAAAAATTCCTGAGAAATCAGTAGTTTGTTAAAATACAAACATAAAATTTATTCTTTGAGAATAGTAGTTCTTCAAATAACTAAGTTCTTTATGACATTTTTTTTGATCTGGAAAAAAAAATTAAAACTTTATTTAGTTAAATTAAAAAAATATATATAAAATATGATTATTTATTAGGGATGGTTAAATTAAAATATGATTATTTATCATAAAGATTCATATAGAAATAGGGTTATCAGTGAGTGTGAGATTATAAGTAATGGCTGATAAGATTCTCTGCCAATGTGATAACTCTTAGGCCAAACGTAAGTTGAGATGCAGCTCTGTGACGTGAAGTGAGATAAGGTGGCTTAGGAAAGCAGGGATTAGGCCGACTACGCGCAGGAGGAGCAAAAGAAGGGACATAGTTCTATTGAAAGCTACAGACCTGTAAGGTAGAGTTGGCAAATATGCAAGATCGATGAGTTATATGTAGACTCGTTAGTAAGCTCGGAATCAGATTCTGATGACCTCAAAGATAAATTAATATCATTGTTTCAAGAAAGACTTCCTAGTTATTATTTATTTCATTTAAAGAAAAGGAAGAAACACGAAGAATTCATCCTCAAAGACGAATTTTCTGATTTTGAAGTTAATATGACTTTTAAATAGTCAGGATGTGATGTATCATATAAAATTTCTATAAACCTAATTGCTTCAATTAATTTTTCTTCCATTTTTCACTTCACCTGTGTGCTACACATTGTTGTGATAAACTGCATCACGCACACAAACCTCCGCAGCTCACGGTGGCTTTAAACTGCATAATATTTACCTGCGGTTCAACATTCGCACCTCCATTCATTTCTATGTAAAGTTGACTCCGTTTAATTGGGTCAACTTGTAATCGGGTCCATCTCTTAATTGAGCCATTTTTAATAAAATGGAATCAAATATAGGTACAACATCACCATTTTGTTGGGACACAACATCCGCTAATTGCGTCAAAACTTTCCGGAACTTTAACTTTTCCAAGAAACAGAATGTAAAAACTATTAGCCCCGGCGCATGCAAAAAGTTTCTCTAGCAGAAGCAAGAAGATGCAACGAAAAGTTAAGATGCTTTTTCTTACAAAAAGGAAAGAGGAAAGTCCTTTACACGTCCTAAAAAAGTGCGCTAATTATGTGGCTAGTAAGATTACAAGTAAAGAATGACAATTCACAATTGATTTTTTCCTGTTAAAAAAAACATGTTCTGATTCATTTCTTATTTCGAAATTTAATCTTTATAAGTATAATTTATATTACATGAAAATAGTAATTTTAATTTGTGTTATTTTCTATATTTTGTCATATAAAGCATCAATCTAGTTAATAAAAATACATTTTAACAGTTAAATTAATATATTATTTTGACCCCATCATTAAATTAATACTCCTAAATACACCTATTAACTAGGTTTTCCCACAAATATGTCCAATTTATGGCATCAAATACCATTCTTGTACGGTAGCCCAGTGATCAGGCATGATTTAGGCATTTTTTTCTTTGCATTTACGAATGGATTCATGATCTTAGCTTAATGGGTTCTCCAACTGATTGGGAAAAAAACAATTTTCTCTTTATAGCCCAATAAAACAGAGTCGATTGTATTACAGATTCTCACCCTGTGTCACCTCACATGACGGAGCTGCGTCTACATTTATACCCGGCCTTAAGTTCTAAAAAATAAAAAGAGAAGTTTAGTCTAGTAATGAAAATGTAAAAGAACTGGTAAGATCCCTAAACAAAATCCACAATTACAATGAGAATAAATGACTGGAACAAATAAAAAAAACATACTTTTTTGGTATCTTTAACCCTTTGTTACACGCTAAGCGGCACTCCATGCCGCAATTTTGGTAATTTTGAATTTTTGCTGTAATTTCTTAATTCAACTAGATGAGCACCACAGTATTCCTCATCAGATGTGCGTACAATAGGAGAAAGGTGGAGCCAAGTTTCTGTGATGTACAGGCGGTGTCTAGCAATTGGTTAAAGTGAAAAAGTCCATTTTTGCAGCATCCTGTGCCGCTCGCGTGTACAAACTGTTTGGATTCCGCAAACTTTTTCCTACTACAATTTTAAGATATATTGTGGAGTTGGGCCACTTGTGCTATTTGGATCATCAAACAAACTGACAGATATAGTAAAACGCCTCATTGAACCAATACAAAACTCGAACCAAAATCTCACTACTGACTTATTATGTACCTTGGAAAGGTCCATGCCATGAATGTGGAAAACATAGAAACAATAATACAACTGTCCGATGTCCACAATGTTCGAGATTCGTCTTCTTCTGTACTATTATGTTTCCTGTTTTTGTTCCTATTTTTTGTCCTAGTGTTTTGTCAAGATTATTTAAATAGTTTAAGCCAATCTTGGAATTAAAATAACAAGACTAATAAGTCATTTATATATCTAAATTAAATATTTAAATAAATTTATAAACCTACTTTCATCATTTTGGCGATTTAAATATTATTTTTAATTATCAAATCTCTCCATCAATATCGGAGAGCCTTCTTCTTCATATTCCTCTTTTGTGACGACAAATGAATAGAACTCGGGATCTTTACTGATAAGTCTCCCTCCATGCCAAGCATAAGTGATAGGACTGTAAACAAAAATAATAATATATCTTTCTTTAATATATATTTCAATAAAAATTATAACTAACACAAAATTCTATATGGGTAGCAGTAGTACAGGCTTCATTTTATTTACTACTCTTATTGATCGGTGACTGACGGGGCCATTAATTTATTTATATATATATATATATATATATATATATATATATATATATATATATATATATATATATATATATATATATATGTATATGTATATATATATATTTTAAATCATATACTCTGCATCCTCTGCCTCTGATGCAATGAGAACCTGGTCGTCAGCAAATTGAAGATTATAAGATTATAAGAATTATAAGATTATAAGAAGATTATAAGAAGGGGCCTGGAAGTTAGCAAGGAAAAAACAGTGTATATGGCCTATAATGGTCAAGGCAAATGTCTCGATATAGATTAGGATCCTGAATCCCGAAGCGCAATTTAAATATCTAGGGAACTGGGTGAACGCTGTAGGATCAGCTGATACGGAAATCGAACGAAGTATAAGCGATGGAAAGATCGTAATTAGACTCTTGAACTCGGTGTTATGGAGCAAGACAGTGTCCTTGAGAACCAAAAAAATAATCTATAAATCGTTCCTTGAAAGTGTCACTCTTTATGCAGCCGAATCATGGACGATTAAGGAGAGTCAATCAAAGAGACTCTTAGCCCTGGAAATGGACTTCTGGAGGCGATCATGTGGGGTCTCCCGTCTTCAAAAAGTACCAAATTTAGAGATTAGACAACGAGTCAATCAAATGGAAAACATCCTCTATACAATAGAAACAATGAGGCTAAAATGGTATGGCCATGTTATGAGGATGGAAATAAATCGTTGGCCAAAAAGAATGTTGAAATGGAGACCAGAAAGGAGAAGGAAGAGGGGTCGCCCGAGGAGACACTGGGAACACAGAGGAAGGTGGCGAACTATTATTCTTGGGGACAACATATGACATAAGTTGTAAAAGTTGTTAAAAAAAAATATATATATATATATATATTTTTTTTTTTCACATGATCACATTGAAATAATACCACAATTTTTTTTTTAAATCACACTTTAAAAATTATGAAATTTAGAGTACTTCCTGCAAACAACCACTGAAATTACATCATTGACAAAATACATAAAAAAAGTTATAATCGTGTGAAGTATGAGCGTCACCAGCACCAAATTAATAAAGGGGGAGGACTCGTCATTTTATGTCTCAGTTAAAATATAAATAGCTACTAAGGCTTCATCTTGGGGGATGTTGAATTTTATCCAAGATGGTTGAATTTTAATCCTAATCCTTTTTTTTTTTTTTTTTTTTTTCCTTTTTGGAGGCAAGTGCACCGCGGCCCATATAGGCCTATTGTGCGCCTAAATTCTTGCCTGGGTTCCAAGCTGCCCTAGAGGCTAATTTTAAGAACCTCAGTAAACTTGAGTAGGCTGCTTGGGTTGATTACCTCATGCGCCTTAGGGTCAGTGATGCGGTCCAGGCCAAACAGCCTGAATCTAAGTGCTGCGAGTCTGTCACAGAGGCAGACTATGTGAAAGGCTGTTTCACGCTCTTTCTCGCAGTATCGACAAATTGGTGATGCCGCCAGTTTGAGCCTGTACATATGACTTCTAAGCTTACAGTGTCCGGTGTAAATAGCTGTAAGTCTTTTAATAGCATTCCTGTCAAGATTTAGAATTTCGCCACTTCTCTTGGCAGAAGGACTCTCTAGGAACAATTTGGAGTGTCGTAGGTTTTGCGTCATCCAAAATTGTTTTCTTTTTGCTCCATAGATCTCCTCTATCCTCCTTTTGGCAGAGCTTTTGCTGATGCCACACACCGGTTCGGAAGTGATGGGTTTGATGTTGGATCCTTTCCTGGCTAGAGTGTCTGCATTCTCATTTCCTGGTATGCCAGTATGGCCTGGCACCCATTCTACATTCACTCTGTTATTGTTTGCTAGGCTGTTGAGTCTTGTTTTACACTCCCATACAACCTTGGAGTTAATGTCTATGTTATTGAGTGCACCAAGTGCAGCTTGGCTATCTGTGTAGATAGTGATTGTCTTCCCAGACAGTTGTTCCCTCAACAGTTCAAAGGCGCAGTGGCTGATTGCCAGCACCTCTGATTGGAAGACAGTGGTGAATTTACCCAATGAGGCATATATACCTTCATTGGGTTTGTCTTTCCTCCAGATGCCTGCACCCGACCCGCTATTGGTGAGTGAGCCATCTGTATAGCAGCATATGCCATTGTTTGGTATATGTGATGTATTGACCTTTTTACTGGTATTAAAGTTGGTTTCCAATGAGCCCCTGATCTGAATGTCAGAAAACATGGATAGGAGTTTATCCTTTTCAAGCTCTTGGAATATCTTCCAGTGTCCCCAATTGGTTTGTACTTTTGAGGTTAAATTTAGCTTTACGATTCTGTAGCAGGCCTTTAGGGCTTGCGCTTCCACCTCCATGTGCAGTGGAGCTAGATTTAACATCAGTTCCATGGTGGCGGTGGGTGTAGTTTTCATAGCCCCAGTTGTCATGAGGCAGGCTAATCTTTGCAGTTTGTTCAACTGGGTTTTGTTTCTGCTTGTCCCTGCCTTGTGCCACCAGACTAGGGAAGAGTATAACACCATGGGTTTAATGGCCATGGTGTAGAGCCAAAATGTCATTTTGGGCTTTAGTCCCCAGTCTTTGCCTATTGCCCTCTTGCAGGCCCATAGACACTTCAGGGCTTTGTTGGTCGTGTGTTCCACGTGTTTAGCCCAATTGAGTTTGTTGTCCAGCATAACGCCCAGGTGCTTGACTGTTTTGCTTTGGCTCAGCTGGACTCCCTCAATTTTTGGTAATTTGATGGCTATTTTTCTCTTCGAGCTGAAGATACAAATGCTTACTTTCTGTGGATTAATATTAAGTCCATTGTTCTTGCACCAGTTCGTTATGATTCTGGTTACGTTGTTTAGGAGGTCAGATAGGACATTTTGGTGTCTACCTCCAACTAGGACTGCGATGTCATCAGCATATCCCTGTGCATAAAAGCCTGAGGTGTTTAATTTTGTCAATAGTGAGTCCACTACTAAGCACCACAGTAGCGGGGATATCACTCCACCCTGAGGACATCCACCTTTGGGTTTGATTAGTATCTTGCTGAATCCTAGTTCAGATCAAATCCTATCAAATCAGATCTGAATCCTAATCCTACTAATTTCATTGCTTTCCATCAACTTCTATAATCTTTTTCGAGTTGATGGGAAGTAGGATCAAGCTATTTCGTTTAAAATATAAAGAGAGACCAATTCCAGAGATCCATATTTGTTACAGAATTCATAAAGCAATGCTATATAAAAAAAATCTGGTGCGTGCGCGCAACACACAACTTTCACTTACCAACTTACTTAGATTAGAAATTGACGTGTTTTGCTAATTATCATTTCCCAAAGTCACACATTTTTCTACATTCATATCTTATTTTTGTTAATCGTTAAAGCCGTTTTTGAGTAAATAAAAAAACCCGTGAAAATGATACAAAATTTATTAAGTAAAGTCCCCCCTCCCGTAGATCAATTTTGATGAAATTTTTACATTCATATCTCGGGCATATAAATACATCAAATACCAAGTTTGATCAAAATAGTTAAAACCGTTTTTGAGTAAATAAAAAAAACATGTGAAAATGGTACAAAATTTATTAAGTAAAGTCCGCCCTCCCGTAGATCAATTTTGATGAAATTTTTACAGTCACATCTCGGGCTGATAAATACATCAAATACCTAGTTTGATCAAAATCGTTAAAACCGTTTTTGAGTAAATAAAAAAAAAACACGTGAAAATTATACAAAATTTATTAAGTAAAGTCCCCCCTCAGGTTGATCAATTTTGATGAAATTTTTACAGTCATATCTGGGGCATATAAATAGATCAAATACACAGTTTAATCAAAATCGTTAGAGCCGTTTTTGAGAAAATCGAAAAAAACGTAAAAAGTTATTAAATAAAGTACCCCCTCCCTTTGAGCAATTTTGATGAAATTTTTGCTGTCACATCGCGGGCATATACATACACTAAATACCCAATTTCAGGTTCGCACGGTTTATAGTTTTTGAGCTAGTCTGTTCACACACACACACACACACACACACACACAGACACACACACACACACACACACACACACACACACACACACACACACACACAGACCATTTCGCGGGACTTGGTTAATTGGACTCAGGGGACCCCAAAACGTGTATTTCCGTTGAAAACCGGAAGTCGAAAATTTTCACGATCGCAATACTTCCACTTACTATATATTTCATATATAGGTAAGTGAAAGTAAAAATTATATAGTACATCAATTATATAATATACATGGCAATGATGATAAATAGCGACGAGTCTCCAATTTGTGAAAATAAAGAATAATTCAATACAGTATGCTGCAATCATAGGGGGTAAATGGGTGGGGCAACGGGAAGGCTGAAGAGTTAGACGAGTGCGGGAGTCTTCCTCACTTCATGAGAGAGCAAGAAGCAATAGTGCCCTACTCACTGCTTCGCGCTCTCCGTCTTCCTCATCCCCACCAACGCCTACTGTCACCTTCTCGTGGTGCCCCCTGAGGAGTTTATAACTCGCGAACGACAGAGGCGGGGGAGCTTGCCTTGAGCGGTCTGGATTCCAGCCGTTCTAGGCAGTTCCCTTTCAGAACGTCTTTATAGTACAGTGGAACACAAGTTCCACTCAATGACCTGGCCTGACTGGACTAATAATTCACTGTGTACCACAGCAAATACACAGACGGACTGACACAGATATACTGAGCCTGCGAAGCGGCATGGATGGGGATGGGAAGGCTGTGGCTTCTATCCTACATATGTCCGCCGAGCACCCGGCCTGGCAAGCACGTGTATTGGTGCCTATGTGTCGGAGCATAGGAGGTCCGAGGCGCAAGCAGTAGGGCCCTGGAATGCTAAACGCGGGTTGAGCATCCTCCCCGCACTGAGAGCATATATTCCGGCTCCTGGACGGAACTCCAGGACTCTCAGCGTTAACAGCGCTGAGATGGGGGTATACCCCGGCGGATAGCCATACACGGAAGGGATAAACACAATGTCAAAACATTTCAAATACTTCTTAGACGAAAATCCTATATCTGTAGAGGACTTGTCCTCTCCAGAACCTCATAGACTGTCGGAACCCGACACCATAGATGAGGCTTCATTAGAACCCCTACTGAAGTCTCTCTCCGAAGAATCCCATGGTCTACAAGTGGGACATAACATCAAGGGAGCACTGGAGGAGCATGCAGCTCGTGTAGCGGCAGCCCTGCAGGCCCCACCACACCCACACACACTTAGCCACTCACACTCGAGCGGGGACCAGACGGATGGCGGTAATACTGCCACGTCGAGGAACCTAAAGAATGTGAGGAGGCGCTATAGGAGGAAGGCGAAAGCCCAAATCCTATCAAATCTACCAGCCGAAGAGGAGCCTGCCCAAGGAAGGACAGCTAAGGATGCAAGGGCCCAACCAGGCCCGGCAGACGAAGCTGCTCTAACTGAGGGAAGGGCACCCAGGCTGGGCCAACCAACACCCGGAAGGGACACTCCCCTGAAGCCTGCGTCTAAGGGTGCAAGGGCCAGCTCTGGCCCGGCACACAAAATCGCTGGGCAGAAGGAGAGACCCCCCGGTCACTTACAAACACATGGCGCCAGGGCGCAGCCGCACAGGCCAGCAGGTAAAACTGCGGGGCCTCTTAGGCCAAACCCTAGCCTACAAAGTTTTAGCAAAAGACCCAGGACGTCACCTGGCACCTCTGCACCAGTGGCAAAGAAGCCCAGGGAGACTTCAGGGTCAGCAACAAACTACGCTCTTGCGACAAAAGGACAGCTGGTAGCAGTGATACCCAGGGGATATCCGCATACACAGCTGTCCAGAGACCACTGCGAACAGCTGCAGGACGAGATTACAGGCAGGGTGGACGAATTAGGCCACTACCGCCGCCACGGGATAGGCCCCCTGGCACACCTGAATAAACTTAAATAAACTGAAGCTGCTGCAGATCAATCTCCACCATTGCATTGCCGCAAGTGGAGTATTGCTACAATATATCAAAGGTAAGAACATTGATATAATATTTATACAAGAACCTTACCTTCTTAAAGGCAGGCTCTTCTTCTTCTTCTTCTTCTTCTTTATCTTCCTCCTTTGTGCCATTACTAGCGTGGAGGGGCCTCGATCCAACTCTGCCAGGCTTCACGGTCCCTGCACAGCCTCTTCAGTTCCTGGAAAGTTTTTCCTCCGATTCTCTGGATATATTCATCATATTGAATCCTAGGCCTTCCGCGTGGCCTCTTGCCAGTGGGTCGAGCTTCCATCACCTTTCTGGGTTCCCGGTTCTCGCTCATTCGACAAACATGGCCAAACCATTTTAGCTGTCGTTTCTCCAGGATAGTTTTCAATGCAGGAATTTTTAGCTCCGCTCTAATCCTTTCATTTCTTACGCGGTCTCTCCTCGTTTTTCCTGCGACTCTACGTAAGTACTTCATCTCAGCTGCAGTTATTCGGCCGATCTGTTTATCGAGCATTATCCAGCTTTCGCTCCCGTAGGTAAGAGTAGGGAGGTATATTGATTTGTATATGTGGAGCTTCGTCTCTAGCCCCACATTTCGATGCCCAACAATACTGTTGCATATGCTATAATAGATTTGGTTAGCTTTAGCAATCCTATTTGCTATTTCCCCATCTATTTTTGCCTGTCTATTTATGTTGGAGCCCAAGTAGAGAAAGTTCTCCACTACTTCGAGAACCTCGCCATTGCAAACCATCTCCACTGTCTCTTCCTCATCTCGGGACAGGACCACTATCTTGCTCTTGGAAGCATTGATGGTCATTCCTTTACGCTTTAGTTCTTCCTGCCATTCCAATAGAGCTTGCTGCAGCTTATCTTTTGTGTCGCAAATGAGAACGATATCATCAGCATATAACAGTGACTGGCTAAGTATCGTCCTCATGTTCCACTTACCTATAACTGTTCGAGCAGTTCGCCTTTTACAAATTTTATGGATTTCATCCATAAACACTGTAAATAGAAGGGGGCTCAGGCTGTCTCCTTGTTTTACTCCTCTATCTATGGGGAAAGGAGCAGATTCTGTTCCATTAATCCTCACCACTCCTTTTGAATTCCTGTAGACTGATTTTATGGCGGTAATGAGATCTTGTGGCACATTTTTGGCTGCTATGGCGTTCCATATTTCTTGACGTGGGACCGAGTCGAAAGCAGCCTTAAGGTCTAGGAAGGCTAAATATGTGCTCTTATCTCTGTCCCATGATTTTTCTAATATATTTCGTATGACAAAGATATTGTCGTGGGTCTGCCTCCCAGGGCGGAAACCTGCTTGCTCCTCTTCCAGCTGCTCCTCCACAATTCGTCGTAGCCTATTCTCCAGAATGTGCGTGTACATTTTGTATGCCACAGACAAGAGGCTAATTGGTCTATAATTGGCACATTCTGTTTGACTCCCTTTTTTGTGGATAGGAATAATCACACTGTATTCCCAATCTTTCGGGATTCTCTTGGTATCCCATACCGTCTGAAATAGGCCTTGCAACGCTTTAATTAGCTCTTGTCCACCATATTTCAGGAACTCGGGGGCAATGTTGTCTCTGCCTGCTGCCTTGCCTGTCTTCATCTTTTCAAGAGCCAGTTCCACTTCTTCTTCATTAATTGATTCTTCGCTGACTTCGTAGATCGTCTGTTCCCTTTGTTCTCTTGCTGAGTCTTCATTTGCGAAGAGATCTAGGTAGTGTCTACGCCATCTATCTAATATTTTAGATTTATCTGTCAGCAATTCACCATTGTTGTCTTTAACATTTCTCACTGGCTTTGCTCTTTTGCCCTTAAGAATTTCACAGTACGCCAAAACTTTTTGATATTTTCCCTGTGATTTCCATCTAGGCTCTTCCCAAATTCCTCCCAAGATATCTTTTTTTGTGCTTTAACTACAGCTTTGGCCTCATTTCTTGCTTTTCTATAGTCAGCAAAGTTCTGTGGTGTCTTATTCCGTTGGTAGGACTTCCATGCTTGCTTCTTTCGGTTTATAGCTACCTTCACATCATCATTCCACCATTTGCTGCGTTTGCCTTTATAGCTGAATTTGTGTAGGCCACAGATCTCCTTGGCAGTTCTTAAGATGGTAGTTTTGAAAGCACTCCATTGTTTCTCTGTGTCTCCGTCTAAATCCAGAACTCTGAGGCGTTCTTCTAATTTTTCAGAATATAGTTTTCTCTTATCTAGATCATCCAAAACACGAACTTTTATTGCTTCATAAACTTTAGCTTGAGGCTTCCGGGTTCTTAAGATCCTGGTATCCGCGACTAATAATAGATGATCTGTACCTATTTCTGCTCCTCTTATTACTTTCACATCTCTGAAATATTGTCGAATTCCTCGATCATAAATAAAATAGTCGATGACACTATTTCCAACTGCGCTTGAGAAAGTAATTTTGTGTACCCTCTTATGTGGGTAGAAGGAATTGCCTATCAAGAGATCATTGTCGATGCAGAAATCAATTAATCTTTGGCCATTTTCGTTTTTAACGATTTCACCTGCATGAGGCCCCATCGCTCCGAATGATGTTCTGTGATCCCGTCCAATTCTCGAATTAAAATCTCCACAGAGAATTATTAACCTTCCTTTGTCTCTGCTTCTATCAATGGCTCGTTGCAGGTCTGAGTAAAATAATTCCTTGTCCAATACCCCTGCATCTTCCGTAGGAGCATATACTTGGATGATTGTTAACTTGCCAATGGTTACCTGGAGGTCTGCAAGTATGATCCTAGAGGAGACAGGCTCCCATTCTTCGACTCTGCTGTATGCTGAGGAAGACATGATTATCCCAACTCCTTCTTTTGCACGAACACCCTTGGGTACACCTGCATATATCAGAAAATATCCATCATCCAGCTCTACCTCTCCACTTCCTTTCCTTTTCACCTCAGCCATTCCCAGAATATCTACTTTATATTTCTTCATTTCGTCAACAAGCTCAACCTCCTTTCCTGTCAGTGATTTTATGTTCCAGGTTCCAAACCTAAGGTCCTTTTCCGTGCCGCGTCGTTTCCGATTAGACAGTCCATTTGTTCCGAGGCCTTGTATGGTTCTTTGAATCCTTTTTACTCTCGTGTGGGTGATTGGCCCGACACGAGAGGCCCCGTAACCTCGGGACAACTGGCTCCTTTAGTCGCCTTTTACGACAGGCGGAGATTCCGTGGGTAAATTCTATCCCCTACCCACAGGGGGAAAGGCAGGCTCAAAGGGCTGAAAATGTCGGGATACGACTGTATCTCTGTGACTGACAACCCTAGAGCATGCATCCTTTATAGAAAGGAATTAAAACTGCTGCCTCTTTGGCAATTTTGTTCCAGAGATTCTGCAGCAGCCTTATATACTCCTGAAAGGAGACAAAATAAATCCATCATAATGTTGGCTGGGTACCTACCCTATGAGGACAAGGAACCCACAGCTATGCTGGAGCAAATCCTGGAAGCTATAGGGGACAAACAACTTATAGCTTCACTCGACAGCAACGCCCACCATGAAGTTTGGGGCAGCACGAACACTAATCACAGAGGTGAGCAAATATTAGAATTCATTATTAATAACGATCTTGACATATTGAACCGTGGGGATAAACCCACGTTTGTCAGTAGGTTAAGATCGGAGATTATAGATATCACGATAGCTACTAAAACAATCAGTAGGAACTTAGTGGACTGGCATGTCTCAAATGAGGAGACATGCTCAGACCATAGGTACATCAGATTCGACCTACTGAATAGCATAGAATTTGTAGTCGAATACAGGAATCCCAAACTAACAGACTGGGAAAATTACTGTATAAACCTCGACTCAAACATAAATAATTGTCCAAAAAGAATTAGTAACTCATGGCAACTAGAGTGCCTGAATGCCACATTAACAGATGCTATGACTAAATCATATCATAGCAGCTGTACGCAAAAGAAAAAGAGATCCAACAGGAAAGTATCCTGGTGGAACAATGACCTGCAAAAACAAAGAACTCTCACTAGAAGATTGTTCAATGCCTCTAAGAACTCTGGCAGATGGAATGAGTACAAGAAAGCACTAACAGAATACCATAAATCTGTCAGGAGGGCTAAACGCAGGGCCTGGAGGGACTTCTGCTCTGACATAAGTAGCATCCCGGAAACCAGCCGCGTCAATAAAATTATAAATAAACACACAGAGCAGGGTATGTTGGGTACGCTGAGGCAACCTGATGGATTCACCACTAACGAGATGGAGACACTGGTAGCCATGGCGAAGACCCACTTCCCTGACTGCGAAATAACAAGCACTACAGAACCGGTCTCTATGCACTATGAACAGAACACTGGATGTGCAATGTGGAGACAAGCAAAAAACATCATCACCAGCAATAAACTTACTTGGGCAGTTAACACACTGGCCCCATACAAAGCAGCTGGTGTAGATGGAATATTTCCAGCCCTTATACAAAAGGGACTACATATACTCAGACCATACCTCCTAGAATTGCTAAGAGGAAGCCTAGCGCTGGGATATCTACCACACGAATGGAAGGTATCCAAGGTCTGCTACATACCAAAACCCGGTAAAGGGACCTATGACAACCCCAAAGCGTTCAGACCCATATGCCTGACATCTTTCCTAATGAAAGTACTAGAGAAGATGATGGATAGGCATGTGAGGGAACAATTAGCGGGTTCACAACCAATACACGAAAATCAATTCGCCTACCAAGCAGGAAAATCCTGCGAGGTAGCATTACATAAATTAGTCTCTAGAATTGAAAAATCTATGGACCACCAAGAAATTACGATTGGCACATTCATCGATATTGAAGGTGCCTTCGACAGAACACCACACAGGGTAGTAGAGAAAACCCTGTTGGAGAGAAAAATTGATGAAATTTCCATCAGATGGATCATGACCATGCTGAGGGAAAGACAAATACAGTCCGAATTAGGACTCAGCAAGATACTGATCAAGCCCAAAGGTGGATGTCCCCAGGGAGGAGTGATATCCCCGCTACTGTGGTGCCTAGTGCTGGACACACTGCTGACGAAGCTAAACACCACAGGCTACTATGCACAGGGATATGCGGACGACATAGCAGTCCTTGTAGGAGGTAAACACCAAAGTGTCTTATCGGACCTCCTAAATAGTGCAACCAGAATCATATTGAACTGGTGCAAAAATAATGGATTGAACATTAATCCACAAAAAATAAGCATCTGCATCTTCAGCACGAAAAGGAAGATAGCTATCAAACTACCAACAATTGAGGGGGTCCAGTTGAACCAAAGCAAAACTGTAAAACATCTAGGTGTCACACTGGACAATAAACTCAATTGGGCTAAACACGTGGAAAACACGACCAACAAAGCCCTGAAATGTCTATGGGCCTGTAAAAGAGCAATAGGCATAAACTGGGGACTTAAACCCAAAATGATACATTGGCTTTACACCATGGTTATAAGGCCAATGGTGCTATATTCCTCCCTGGTTTGGTGGCATAAATCAGGGATAGGCAGGAGCAAGGCTCGACTGGAAAAACTGCAAAGACTAGCCTGCCTCATGATAACAGGCGCAATGAAGACCACACCTACTGCCACCATGGAATTGATGCTTAACCTAGCACCACTGCACATGGAAGCGGAGGTGCATGCCATGAAGGCCTGTTACAGGATCAACAAGCTTAATCTGTCCTCTAAAGCTACCACAAATTGGGGACACTGGAAAATATTCCAGGAGCTCGAAAAGGATAGACTACTATCCATGCACTCTGACATCCAGATCAGGGGCTCACTGGAAGCAAACTTTAACGTAAAAATAAACGATAAAGAACCGCACATACCAAACAACGGTATCTGCTGCTATACTGATGGCTCACTCACCAGCAAAGGGTCGGGTGCGGGCATCTGGAGAAAGGATAAACCCAATGAAGGAATTTATGCCGCATTGGGCAAATTCACCACGGTATTTCAATCAGAGGTGCTGGCAATTAGCCACTGCGCCTATGAGTTGCTGAACGAAAAGATGTCTAGAAAGACAATCACCATTTACACAGACAGCCAAGCTGCACTTGGTGCCCTCAATCACATAGATACAAATTCCAAGGTTGTATGGGAGTGCAAAACAAGACTCAACAGCCTAGCATATAACAACAGAGTGAACGTAGAATGGGTGCCAGGTCACACTGGCATAACAGGAAACGAAAATGCAGACACTCTTGCCAGAAAAGGATCCAGTATCAAACCTATCACCCCTGAACCGGTGTGTGGCATAAGCAAAAGCTCTGCCATAAGGAGGATAGAGGAAATATATGGAGCAAAAAGAAAACAACTTTGGAGGATGCAAAATCTCAAACACTCCAAATTGTTCCTGGACAATCCCTCTGTCAAAAGAAGTAGAGAACTACTACATCTCGACAGGAACGCATTAAAAAGACTTACAGCAGTATACACCGGACACTGTAAGCTCAGAAGCCACATGTTCAAACTCAAACTCGCGGCATCGCCAACATGCAGATACTGCGAAAAAGAGAGTGAGACGGCTTATCATATAGTCTGCATATGTGACAGACTCGCTGTATTAAGGTTCAGAATGTTTGGTCTGGACCGCATCACTGACCCTAAGGCGCATGAGTTAATTAACCCAAGTAGCCTCCTTAAATATACTGAGGTACTGAAAATAAGCATATAATGTGAAGCAGAACCCAGGCAGACAACTTGGCGCACAATAGGCCCATCTGGGCCGCAGTGCATATGCCACTTTAAAAAAAAAAAAAAAAAAAAAAAAATGCTGCAATCATCGAATATTACATAATTATATTCTATCAAATTTGATTGGTTAAACTTGGATAAATTTATAAGATCGTACAGAAGATCCCTTTATCTGGGATAATGATAGGTATGGGGGTTCATGGATAATCTAAAACTCGGATAATCCAATTACAACAATTTATTGACTTGTTTGTTTAACGTCACTTTATGCCACTAAGGCTAATCAGACCATGCTACAGTGGGAGTCCTAAATTTTGCCTATCCAGGTATAATTGGGATAGGGATCTTTAACGAGTACCAGACATCGTACAGACTCGGGACCTCCATTTTACGCCCTATCCGAGGGACGGTACGGCCAAGGATTTATTACTCCCATTAAAAAATCCAAGGGCCACCACGGGACGTATTGTAGGTGTCCATGCTAACCACTATACCACAGGTGATTGACCTGATGCGGTAGAAAAGAAGGTTAATTTAAAAAATAAAAAAAAATTACAAGAAAATCACTTTTAATAACAAACGAACGTTTTATCTAACACTGATAATAGCTTTATCTATGCTTTTTAATGTAGAGTTCTTCATTGTTTCCCGAGGAGAAGATATTTGGGCCGAAGACCGAAATGTCTTTTTTCTTCTTCAAACTATCATGAAGAATATTTTTTTAGGTTCATAATTTGCTCGCCGAATCCTAATTCATAATGGCTCTTTCACTTTTTTCAAATGGGTTTATAGTGGTTAATTTCTCTTCAAGCGTTAACGAATGAGAGGTTTTCTTTTTTGCGACATTTCGTTAGTTCGTATTTAAATGGAGACTAAATCACAACTGAGAATATTTTGTTTTGTAGTCAAACAAGGAGGAGTTTCCTAGAAAGACTTGAAAACAATATCGTTCCTGGAATATAAATTGGAGTAATAGTTACCGGAAGCATCAGTGTTTTTTCATTTATTATTTTATTTTATAATTTCTAAGAACAATAGATAATTAACCATTGTGTAATCGTTAAAATATTTACGTATTCATTTTTCTAAATAAATATTATATATACAAAATAAATGGCATAAAAATTAAAAACAGCTTATTACACAAAAACAAATTGGCAGTTCGGAACCACGGTTAATTTGAACTCCGGATGATGGGGGTCCTATTGTAGTTTTATATAATTTTTTACATTGGGGGGGACAGTCCCCTAGAGCCAAAATATTGGGGGGGGACGCGTGGAGAGGACCCTGCGGTGACGCCTGTGGTATGATGTAAGTCATAGGAATAGTAAAACAGCAATTGAAAATACAAATGTTGAGATGAAAATGGACCAATCCAAAAAATGAATTGGAATGTGTTGGTATGCATTCCACCTTAACCAAAAAAGTGCTTCAGTAAATCAAAGTAAATATTTAAAATTCATAATTCCAACTTACTTAGGAGGGAGAGTGATGTTAACTTCATATTCATCCGGTGCGGAAGCCCTAACATCTTTATACAATCGCTCCTTAAATCCTGGGAACAGTGCACAACCTCCAGTCAAAACGATATTCTTATAAAGATGAGAGCGAGCTTCTTCGGGGCACGCTTGAACACTATCGATGACTGCCTCAGCGATCCCCATTTCATTTATACCAATATCAGATGGAGTAAATAGTAATTCTGGAACGGCAAACCTTTCATTATTCAACCGTAATTTTTGCTGAAACCAAAATAAACTAAGTAATACACTATAAACATTAAACAAAAATACTATAACCAACATTTCAAAGATTAATTAATAACCTTATTTTTTTAATTAATATTTAAAGATATTGTTATATAATAAAAGAAAAAACTTTTAAGTTATTATAATAACAACAAAAATGTAAGAAGACAAATATAAAAGTTTTTTTTTTTTTAATAGGATTTTCACTCGAGATTCAAATATGGTATATTTGAAAGTAAAAAAAGGTAAAAGGTAATGAAATTTAAAATAAATCAAGTTTTAAAATTTAATATAATGTTGGCTCACGTGATTTTACATTAATTTTAATTCAAGTTAGCAATCCTAAGTTCATTCCTAAATTTTCTTATTGGATAATTTATGGTTGATCTTATATTCAATACAAAGAATAGTCTGAGATAACACTAGTCCAACTTAAAAGATAAATAAGTAAGTTTTTATCTTGATTATTGGTCTATATATTTCTTTTATTGCAAATTAAATGATTATTAAACTACAATTGAGTGTGATTATTAGTAAGTTCTATAAATTTCCAACAGATGGCAGTGTAACTTGATTTATTGACATAACACTTCATTTTCTTTCGATGCTTAGGGTGGGTAAGCATCCAGCAGCCAAATCTATTTCTTCGGCCTTGTACTATGAAAATCCGTGTTTTTCCGATGAGAAATTATGAGTCACCTTTTCACTTGTGGGGAAAGCATCGAATCTATTTGTTCTAGCAAAAGACATTTTGATAACCTGTTTCAGGGAGAACCTACCAATATGATATCTAATCTCATATCATCATTTGTTATATTCTGAATTTAATTAATATGTATTATTGCAAAAGATTTATTTGTTACATTTTTGCTGTCTATTGTGATTGTACTTAACCCTATTCCAATTACATTCCTTATTAGTTCCTTTTACATGGGTGTTATATATACAGGGTGTTTCGGAATTGCACGGCACTATTTTAGGTACGTGTTCTCTAACACAAAATAAACAAAAAAGTTCATATTAACATATATCTCAAACTCATTTATTAAACAGATATCAAAGGTTAAAGATTTATTATTTATTTACTGCATTAAGACTGACTGTACAACGTTTAACGTGTTTAATACTAAATAAAAGGTTTTAATCACCTGATAAACAAATGAACGATAAGCAATGACAGTAGTTGCTCATCTGTTTGTCTAGTTCTGTGTGTTTTAGTGTGAGTGAATCTTGTGACACAGTTCAATTTATGATTATCATGGGAGATACCACAAATTTATTCACTTTTGATGAACAAACAGACATGCTTTTAACTTATGGCGAGGTACATACAAACGGTGCTGCTGCTGTTCGAAGATATCGTGAAAAATTTCCTAACCGAAGAATACCAAATCGTAAAACGTTTGAGGCCATTGAAAGACGTCTTAGGGATAATGGTACGCTAAAACCTATACGCGTGAACGCCGGTCGACAACGATTTCGACGAACTGCAAACGTAGAAGAAGAAATACTCGATGCTGTTCAGTTATCTCCTACTACTAGTACCAGAAGATTGTCACGTCGTTTCGATGTTTCCTCTACCAGCGTATGGCGAACTTTACGCGAACAACAATTATATCCATTTCACGTATCAAGTAGGCAAGATTTGTTACCACAAGATTATAACAAGCGCAGAAATTTCTCCCAGTGGTTAATTCGACAATGCACACGAGATCCTAACTTCCTGAACTGCATTTTGGTTACTGATGAATCTTGCTTTACAAGAAACGGGATTCTTAATTTTCGAAATACCCATACATGGGCCGAAGAAAACCCTCATACGACTGCTGTTGGACATTACCAACATACATTCTCTTTAAATGTCTGGTGTGGTCTTCTAAGCGCCAAAATCATCGGCCCCTTCTTTTTGCCACCTAGGCTGTCAGGTATATCTTACTTGCATTTTTTGCAAAATAATCTGCATGATATTCTAGAAGATATTCCGCTAGGCATTAGGCAAAGGCTGTGGTTTATGCATGACGGTGCTCCAGCTCACTTTTCTCATAGTGTCACTGATTATTTAAATGCAACTTATGGAGACCGATGGGTTGGTCGAAACGGACCTGTTAAATGGCCACCACGATCTCCGGATTTAACGCCATTAGATTATTTTGTGTGGGTCTGGATGAAGTCTATGGTTTATTCTGCGGCAGTTGACACGCAAGAAGAGCTAAGAAATCGGATCGTGGAAGCCGCAGTAACTATCAACCACCATCCTGATGCTATACGAAGAGCCAGAGAAGCATGGATTCGCCGTGCTGAATGTTGCATTCAACAAAACGGAGGCGCCTTTGAACATTTACTCTAAATGTTGTAATAATAATAAATAAATAGTAATAATAAATCTTTAACCTTTGATATCTGTTTAATAAATGAGTTTGAGATACATGTTAATATGAACTTTTTTGTTTATTTTGTGTTAGAGAACACGTACCTAAAATAGTGCCGTGCAATTCCGAAACACCCTGTATAATCTCGCCTCTGCTGGAATAATCCAGTATGAGCTAAATGAATGGATCATTAATACTTACCATAGTCAAATATGAGATGTAAAAAATAAAAATTTTAACCCTTCTAAATTCTTTACCAAACAATTTTAAATTTGACCTAAAGTTCTATTTTAAATCCTGTTGGTTTTTAGATTAACTGAAACCTCTTTATCTATATCAATGAATTTTGATTTGACCGTATTAAAAAGAATAGGATATAACTAATTCAACGCATTATAGCTACTGAGCCACAGCAATTCGTGGCCAGGTCTGCTCATATTCTATATTTTTGTTAACAATTAAGTAGTCTAGAATTTTCGCAGGTGATACTTAAAGTTGCCAATTTTATAAACTTACTTGTTCGGTAACTGGGGGTTGGTCTAATGTCTGGGCGTAGCCGCGGCGAAGATTTGTGAAATCTGGCAAAATATAGTCCCTCACAATATGATTTTCAGGATACTTTTTTCTGGCAGTTGCCATATCTGCCATGAAATCAACGGAAACAAAACAAGTGTCTTCTTTAACTTGGTTCATTACGTACGTTTCCTCCATAACGTGAAGTTGCCTATAATATTAACAGTTTATTATAAATTTCAAAACTGAAGGATATTTCATATAATATTAATATTATGAATGATAAAAAATTACCTATACGATATAATCTCTTTTAAATGGTTGGTCAATATTTTTCCTCCAACATTAATTCTTTTTATTTCATTTTTTTGCTTCTTTCCTTTAATGTAAGGAGCAATATGGGTAAAACTATAACCGCTATCAATTACAAGGCAACAAAGAGCATTTGGATTCTCATGACGGTAGTGATACTCTGAAAGACTCCCAGCTGAAAAATCAAATAAATATTTTTGATTAAAAGAACTTAAGAGCTTTTAATTTTTTATGCTATTCTAAAGGTGCGTTTACATTCTATGAACTTTACCCTCAAACAGCCTTCACGTTGGCTGTTCGGGAATTGTAGGTACTTCACCTGTCCGCCTATGTTTGAGGGTAGTGCTAGTGTCACTTTTCATTTGGGTTTTCCCAAGTGACAGGAGTTGTTTGTGATACTAGTACGCCGTTGTAATTCGTCAGCTATTTTTTTATTTTTCAGATAATATAAAATATATTGATAATGGACATTTTTTCTTCATAATAAGCTAGCGTTGGGTGTGTCAGCCATATTGGTTCGCTTAACGTCACGTTAAGTATAAATGGCCGTTCGTGGAAGAACAGGTTCGGGGGAGAACCTGTTCAACGGTGAGGTTCGTAGAATGTAAAGGCACCTTAAATATCAGCAAAGTAAATAAAGATCAAAAAAGCGAAAATGATAGCACACAAATCTCATAAATAAAAGAATATTGGTAACTACTTCACAAAGGTAACACTTGTTATCACTGTAAACGCAATTCCAGAAATAGCTGAGGGTGAGCGAAAACAGATATTGGCGAGTGGTCTCCTTAAGAAGGCCCCAACCTCAAATAAAAAAGAAACAGGTGATGATTTATTTTCTCGATTAAGCGAACAAAGGTCAACGGCCATATCTAATTAAAGCAACATTTCACCCCTAAAAAAAATTGACAATGCAATGCCATTTACAGAATTTCATCCAATGTGGGATTCACATGATTCAAGCCTACCTTTCATGTTTGATTGACTCTTATGAAGTTTTACTTCAATAAAATATAGATATAAAATGTGGCTAATGAGCTTCAAATAAATAATCAGTTCCACTACAAATGAAATAATATGAATCAAATTAAATGTGAGGCAAGAACTATCATTAATTTAAAATCAATACTTTCTATCCCTCACCATTCATCCTGAGAAATGATTGGCACTCATATTCTTCAAAAAATATTTCTGCAATAGCTTCTTGAATACTAGCGAAATTAAAATAAGGCTCAGTTATAATAACAGGAGTTTCAGAAAAATTTGATGGACAACACTCTTTACTGAAAACATAATCCCAAACAGTCTTCTGATAATCCCAATTGATTAATAAGCCCTAGAAACAAAATAATCTTAAGACATTAAATAACTTCATACAGGGCTAATTCCACCAGAAAATTGAATAGTACCTTTTGAAAAGGTAAAAGATAAAATAAGCCAGAAGCATCTCTACATTCTTCAACTTGATCTCCAACAAACAATCTTCTCCTTTCACTTTTAGCCTTCATTATACAATTAGGAATAATCCTTTAAAAAACAAAAACAAATTCAAAATGATAAAAATAAATTTATTTCACAAAAAATAGAATAAGTTTAATAATTTCTTAATTAAATTACTTTGGTTCTTTGGCACGTGAATGCTCAACTTTAATGCTATAACCTCCATTATCCAATATATAAGCATTATCTACCATTCTAAATTATACAGCAAAAACAAAATATTAAGCTGTCAGAAATTAAAATGACATTTATAGACAGGTTTGGGCTCAATACATGAAAGCAAGGTTATGACTTGAAAACACCAGTTGAACCACGATGTAAACAAACCAAAGAGAATCTCAACTAAACCATTGTTATCTTCATTTACTTCTAAAACTTGGGCATTTTTTTTTTTTAAGAATTCTCTTCATTTGAATTCCACCTATTTAAAATCTCCATATTTCCCAAGAAGTTACAGTTTAAGCTTTAAATAAACTTAATCACTGTTAAATATCCTGATCAGAAGTACCTACATACATTCAAGGGTGGGTCCACAGGGGGGGGGGGTCACAGGTCACATGGGTCATAGCCCCTCCCCAAATACTGTAGCTATTTATATTTTTTTGGTGTTTTAAAAGGAATAATTCATTTATTATATAATAGGTGAAATGATGGTCAGGATTTGCAGGATTTTTTTTTCAAACTGCAAATCCTGATCATCATTTCACCTATCATAAAGATTAACAGTTAAGTATCTCTCACCTCTACATTTATTATATACCTACCATTGGCGGATCCAGGGGGGGGGGGGGCTGTGGGGGCTACAGCCCCTCCCTTTGGAAAATTTTTCGTCATTTAAAGATAGAATTTGACTTTCCTTAATGTAAGGAAGCAAGTTAAAGAACATGGGTGGCGGTATGGCCGAGTGGCTAAACGCGTTAGAAAATATGCGTTGCCACTGACAACCGGACAGATGATTTGAGAACCAGAAGATAGCAAGTTCAAAACCCGGAGCCAGGGGAAATTTAATAATACTCGGCATCAATCCCCCACCCATCCCTGGCCCGGGAAACCCCGTATAGCCTAAAAGGCGAGGAAGGGGTGGACCCAAAAAAAAAAAAAAAAAAAAAAAAAGTTAAAGAACAAACAATGTGCAGAACAAGTAGAATTTTAGTTGTTGGAAAGGAACATAAAGGTAAAAAAGCTGATTAGCAGATCTAAATGAAGGGCTGTGGGGCTGCAGGCCCCCCCTTTTGGACTACGGCACCCCCCCTTTACGATCGACTAGATCCGCCCATGATACCTACTAAACCATAAACGTAAAGGTACCTTTACACTCTACGAACTTTACCCTCGAGCAGCCTTCACGAAGGCTGTTCGGGTATTCTAGGTACTTCATCTGTTCGCCTGTGTTCTGGGGTAGCGGTAGTGTCACTTTTGATCTGGGTTTTTCCCAAGTGACAGGAGTTGTTTGTGACACTAGTACGCCGTTGAAATTCTCGCTTAACGTCCACGCTGTTCGTGGAACGCCGTAACGGCAAGGTTCGGGGGAGAACCTGTTCGAAGGTGAGGTTCGTAGAGTGTAAAGGCACCTTAGCACTTTGGATCGTAATTCTTCCTGCTGCACGAAAATAATCCATTAAATAAATTTGAAAACAAATATGCTGCCAGGCTAAAGGCAAAACGCGAGTATGATCATCCCTCCCCACAAATTTTGGGCTAAATCCGCCCTTGCATACGATGCGCAGCGCGGCACTAGTACGGTCGAGAAAAAGGCGTTCTTGGTGCGCTATTAAAGAAAACATCAAGCTGTTCGTTATAAAAACATATATTAAAGGTTTTTCAATAAACATTAATTCATTAGTTTAAATAATTTATTTTCGAAGAGAAAAGATTTGGCTCCGACGGGAATCGAACCCGGGTCTTCCGCGTGACACGCTAACCATTACACCATGAAGTCGCTTCCAAACGGTGCCAAATCCTTCCTCTTCACTGACACCTCTCCCACGAGGCATGTCACACGGAAAACCCGGGTTCGATTCCCGGCGGAGCCAAATCTTTTCTCTTCAAAAATAAATTATTTAAAATAATTTAAAAAATAGGTGGTTACCCACACTGATGGTTAAATTAATATAAATTAATTCATTAGAGTTGGAAAACAATAAAAACCATCATTTTTTTTTTTAATATTCATGAATTGACTGAACTAACTTAGAAAATTACATTGTGTCGCTGCTATTAGGTTACGTTACGAAGTACATTAAGAAGTATTCTGTTCAGATAAAGTAGTTGCGGATAAGTTAAAAAAAAGAAAAATTTAAATTTCGATCAGTGCAAGTAATTTCAACACTGAAATTAGAGATGGAAAATATTTTCAAGCTGTATCCGTAGTTTATGAACTCGTCAACGAACTAAACCGAGGTTTTGTTTTTAGGGAATTCTTCAAAGCTGGAAATTGTTGTATATTTAGAACGTAAAATCGCTATTGAATCAAAATATTTCAGAAACTAAAAATGATTTGGATCTAGATCTAAAATTTTAATTTGAGTGTTTTATTAAAAAATATTAACAACAAATTTTATTAGTAGATATTAGCGACACGTCGGGATAGGAGGAAAAACCTGGCGAAATCCTCAACCAAAAATCTCAACCCACGCGACGGGCCTGGTTTTATTTCTTATATCACCAAAGCCTACACTGAAATATATGACTTAAAACGAGGATCAAAAAAGTTTAAAGTTAGTATTAAAAAGCGAAAAAATATCAATGATCCAATTTGACTAAATTATATGGTTCAAGCATGAGAATAGAGTCTTAGGAATGTACTAGTTTAAAATAACAAAAGTTTTTCCTTATATATACCTAGAACAACTATAAACCATAGATAGATCGAAATCTAAGTTATTGGCGCTTATTTATGCGAAATAATAAATTATTTTTAATTCCTTAATTTTAGTAGAAAAAAAAGTTTAAGATTCTATCCACGCGCTCTGTACCACAAGGGTAGGGGCAGAAGTTAGTGGCTCTATCGATTATATCAGTTGTTTTTTTGGTTTTAACAGTTTTTAAGGTTATAGGAATGTAAGGTTTCGCGCTCCCCATGCTCGTTTTAAAGTAGTTTTATCTGAAATTACGTTTTAGACGAATAAGACCTCAATTCGTTGTAATTGTTAATTTTATTTTATATCTCAACACCGTTTTAACATTTTTCAAACATGGTCAAGATATCTTGCGCGTTGGATGTTAGCACAGCACCAAATTTAAAAAATATGTTGGTGTACACATCAGAAAATGGGTATATTTGATATGACAATAAAATGCTTTATTATATGTTTTTCATATTTACTAGCAGTACTAGTTTTATTCATTATTTGTATAACCTAGCCTTTCTTTAGTAATTAAATGAATAAAATAAGTATGTTATGTTTTTCAATAGAAATACTGATATTAAGATGCAATATTATTATACTAATTCACTTTTTCAAGTGATGCTGTGCTACTTAGTTTTTTTTATATTTTTAACTCTTCCACACTCATGTCCTTAAAACAAGAGTGCTCGCATTGTATCTGTGATGGTCTTTCATTCATGGAATTTCTTCAATAGTCCCATTACGTAACATATTTAACGAATGACAAATATTGCAAAGTGTCTCCAAATAACAATATTCCCTTTTATGCCTTCTTTATAAAAATGATATATTATCATGCTCCTGTTGTATCTCTGAGATACAAAGATAATTTACTGTCTAGAAAAAACCTCATGTAAATTACAAGTATTCCATTATTGATCACTTGATATAAAGCTGCAATGAGGAAATACTCAGTTTTTAGAAGTGATTGTAGAATCTATAAGTACTTCAAAGTCATGCACTTCTTAAAAATAGGATACTTACCAGTACCAAAATCTAATTTCAATCGTTACAAAGCTGTTTTGAAACAAATCGTTTGGTTTCTCGTGGAAACAGCTCGAGCAGTATAGTGTTAAAAGATTTGTTGGTTCTGTTTTATTATACTGATTTTATCTATTTAAAAAATAAAACAAGCAAGATTTCTTTAATCTATTTAAAAAATAAAACAAGCAAGATTTCTTTTTTACCATTTAATTTTTGAATGGACAAATCCTATGTACCATATAAACTAGTTAAACCTAGCCTTAATTTGACTACTTAATTAGTTAAGCTTAGTATTAAACTGTAACTTTCTTGTTACTTGATTTGAATCTAGTAGGAATGTCTTAGATAATATTTAGGTTCTACTAGTAATTGAGTCCCTTTGCTAATCCTGACTTCAGTTGTTAAAGAAAAATGTATACAATGACTTTTTTTTATTAGTTATTTTGCTCAATAAAAATAACTATTTTAATCCAGTTTTTTTTATTTATTTAAGCATAATTTGCTTTTAGGGAAGAACCCTGTACAATTGGAGTTGAAGTATATAACATCTTACATTACATTTCTTTTACACTTTCAAACAATGATAAAAACACCTACATACAATACAGCATGAAAATTTTTAAAAATACAAATTAAAATATTAAAATTTCAATAAGACATTAAAAGTACTTCTTTTTGGATATCTTCATATGCATCATAATTGTCGATTGCTTCTTAATTTTTTTTCAGCATTATTAAACAATTGTTAGCCATACTCTGAGTTAATAGTGACAAGGTTTGCAATAAAGCTAAATTAGCTTGTTTATTTCAGTCTAATACTGGCATATCTTTAATATTATTCAATATTAAGTCTCCCATCACTTTAAGCACAAGAATCTTTTTGAGATTATTGCAAATTGCTGTGAATATAATTATTCTTGATATTATTTATTTGAAAGTCTTATTCATTTACTAACATAGCTGTAACTCTGTCATGTTTAGTTTTATAATTGATTATTATGTTTTTTAAATAATGACTATACAATGTGCTTTTAATTTATTTTTTTAGGTTTGATCATTTATGCTTACCCATATCACACCCAAGGTACAAAAGAATTTTTAAAGCTAATATTCAGGATAGAGATTCTTTAGCTTTTACCAGATCAGAAATGATTCTTAACCTAAGAGGTTGTAAAATTTTTAATATTTTTCTTATAAATTTACCAAAGATCACTTTACTTATTCCGTTTAATACTAGATTGGAACTCATCTGTGATTGGACGAATCAGCGATTATATTGATGTTGATAGTGATCATGAACCTTACCGGATACAAAGCGAAAAAATCCTAAATCAAGAACTCATGTATATATCACATTTAGGTATTCAGACATCAATAATAAAATTGCACAAACGAAACAACATTAATCTTTCAAGAATAATATATGATAGGTGCCAAGAGAATACTCTTTACCAAACGAATGTAAGTTGCTTATAACATCATGTTTAAATAAGCTAAATATTAATGAATTTTTGACGTTTACTTTTAAATAGTTCAACCTTTCACAGCAGTTATGGTTTGAAGTTCCTATGGAGAGTCCTAAATCTAAAACTGCCTTATTTCGCTCGGATGTTCCAGAAGATGAAGAAGAAGATGATCCTTGGGATTGGTAAGTCTAACCGGACTTATCTACTATCTAACCGATTAGCTACTAAGTCTAATCAGACGTTGCTACAGTGGGAATCCTAAATTTTGTCTATCCAGTTATAATTTGGATAGGGATCTTTAATGAGTATCTGACATCGCACATAACTAAGGGTTTTTAATTTGCTTTAAGAAAAACTAGTTTCACCTGCCGGGCTACAAACCCATGACCTTGTGTTTAATGTTTCTATGCTAACCACTGCACCACTCGTGATCCCTAGTTCATTGTTACTTTGGAAGAGGAAATCTATAGGATTAGGTTTCTTCTTCAGTGCTTTTATTGCCTATGTCTTGGCTTTGCATATTGAACTAGTAAGATTTTCTATTTCATTTAACATTTCCATCTAGTTTTTAACCCTTTAACCGCTAAGCACTCGGAACGAGAGTTGCATTGAAACGCTGAGCGGGTCTGCAGGCATTTCACTCCCCACGCTAAGGCCTACAGGCCACTCTCCGCCACTGACTGCTTCAACTCTTCATAACCTTCACTAACTATTTATTAATGTTTTATTTATTTTTTATGATTCTCTAATACCTTTATCATTATTTCAAAAAATTCAAATGCTAGATTACCAATTGCAATAAGAGATTACGTGATATAAGAAGGTAATAATGAACAATAATATAATAACGTTAATTCTTTATGTACATTTTTGTAATTTAATTAATTACAATTTAATTTTAAATTTAAAGTAATATTTAGTGAAATAAAACAGTGAATATCACCAAAAAAACACAGAGGACTATCGCTCAGAGTGTCTAGAACTCGAATGAATAATGACAAAATATGTCTTTCAGACCCTTGACGGTAGCCGAAGGAGGGATAAGGGACAGAAAAAAAATTAGCAGGTAAAAAGGGGTGAGGACTACCCCGAACGGCCCTCCCAGATACCCATGCAGCCTAATGGCCGCTAGATATATTAGTCTCTGTTGATCCGCTAGGATGTGCCTCAGTCACAACTTATCTCTTGTCAAGCTGAGGACGGTAAGTAAGTGAAAAACCAATTGCGAGATATCTCGTCATTAGCGTGTGGGGAACGGCAGCCTTTGATGAGTTATCTCGTCTGGAGCCATGAAAGGGTTAAAACTATACAAAGAGATCTGTTTCTGTTAATATCAGTATTTAATGTTTTTTAATATTGACCTACTTATATGAAATCTTGATCATAGCATTATTTATTTTATATTTTATTTTCCTCCATTCCATGCCATAAAGGAAATGTGGGTATCAGCAGCAGTAAGATATGATGCATGACTTCGCAACAACACATTCGTTCAATTTTCCCCTAGGACTATGTTGGAGGGGTTTTTCCATTATCCGGATGTCTTCCTGACGCTGTTCATTTTCTGTTGCTCCTTAAGTTGAAGTTGGCAGGACACATCCCTGTCATCAAACCATGAAGACATCTTTGTACTGTGGTATATTACCTTGGTTCTCAGCACTCCATTCATTATTGTAACAAATGCAGTCACATGCTCAACAGACTCAGAAAGATGCTATGTTAGATGTTGAGAATCTATATTCTGACCGTGGCTAAGCTGCTTAGCATGCCGCATGTATAAATCCCTCATGCCTATGAAGCCACATGTCTGGAAGAACCCACTTTGCCGATAACTGAGATTTTATGGTAGGGAAATATTTTCTTAGGGTTCTCCCTTTTGGGTTTTTGTACCTAAGAACAAACAATTTGTACACAATCGTAGATTCTCTTGATCATAACATCAAGAGATCTACGATCTATAATGATAGATCTTGATCTTAATATTATTAGAAATTATATTTGAACCATAAATTTCTCTTTAACATGAATTATTTTCTTTTTTTATTTAACACGTTTAGTGCGGCATCGGTCCCCCGGGTCCGATGTCTTACATTCCCTTAGTCCAAACACTTCAAATACTCAATTTTTAATGAGATTATTGCATTTTAGTCCAGAAAATGTTGCTTACAGCTGAAATTCTGTTTTTTTTTTTAGAATCGGACTCCGAGGTCCAATTTTTGATAAAGAAAGGCGTAAATTCTGTATCGGCCTGTCCTGTGCCTATTATGACTAGTTCCAGTCCATTTTTTTTTTTTTTTTTTTTTTTTTCGGTTGGCGCATTAGGCCTAATGAACCCTTTGGCCACACAATGTGGCCTTCTTGCTTGCGGGAGCACAGGCAGACTGGAGGGGGTAGCTCAAACCACACATTGTTGCAAGCCATGGTCACCATGGTGCAGTGGCAGACCGCCCATAGCTCCATAACCAATCCCATTGGGGCCAATTTGCCAGTGTTCTTCCCACCGATGGCGTCAGCTCTCTCAGGTTCAAGGGCAGTGACAAACTGGTCTAGGTCCAAGGATTATGGTAGCTCAGAGTCAGCAGGCCCAGAGGACCTATATTTCTTTCCCTGAAGCATACCGTCCTTGAACCAAATCTCCGGGCAGTTACTGACATCCTGGAAAACCACACCACGATTCTCGATGAGATACACGGGGAAGGTTTATAAGTTTATAAGTGGGGGTAAACTTGGACTACGTGGCGTTCATTGGTGGGCGGTCACCCGAATGGCGCTGTCACCCATCCAAGCACTAACCACGATGGACGCTGCTTAACTTTGATTACCTATTGCAAGCGCCCTTGTCCACTCGGCCATCCCGGTAGTTCCAGTCCTTACCAAGAGATAATGCCCATGAAACGTTCATTTTATTCCCTTTTAATCAAAAGGTAACGCTTTCATCAAAGTATTCCCATCGGACCCTGGCGTCCGATATCTTCTGTGGCTCATGCTAGCAGTCGGACGCCGGGACCGATACCGTCCAATTCAGGATACCCCTAAAATACGCCACCATACCTAACATGTTAAAAATATTTTTTTTTTTCCTTTTTTGTAACCTTAAAACCTCTTCTTATTTTGTTTTATTGGTAATCAGCTTATTATAACAATTTTATTTCATTGTTTTTGGGTTTTAACGTATTATCCTTTATTTTTTTTTTTTAAATCTTAATAGGTGGTGTGAAATGAGGCATATGACGTCATCCGATCGGAGATTAGGCCTAGCTTTGTTACTGGCAACAGATTTACCCAGCCAGGAAGTTCAAAACCGTTGGCTCGGTGAACCCATAAAAGCTGTCATTATTCCGACGTCCATATTCCTAACCAACAGGAAGGGATATCCAGTGCTATCTAGAAGTCATCAAGCGTTCGTCAAGAAATGTGCTAATCTTGGTGCCTTACCCATTATCACTGGAATCATTAGGCATGTAGCGCCTAGGAATTATCTTCAATACATTGATCATGTCTATCAGGTAAGAAATCTGCTTCAAATGTAGTTAACATAGCAAACATTTTGCTCAACTTGGTCAAATACTATAATCATTTACTACTTGATTGTACCTTTCACCTTAGTGAGGAAGAGTTTGATTTGAATAAGGTTTTTCTTTAAATGAAGGAATCTCTTCCGATCGGTTATCTTGTATTTTATTATCCCAACTTTTTGTTATCTTAGATTTGATTTGTTATCTTAGATTAGATATTTAAAATATATTCTTTTTATATTTCATTTCCATTTGCCTATAAATATATTTTTATATATAAAAGTATATGTATCATTTCTTCATTGTACATGATCCACTTTTATTTACAATTATTCATGGTTCTGGACTATTTCATTGTCTCTCACATAGTTAAAATAGCAAACATTTTATCAACTCGGTCAAATCCCATAATCATTTAACCCTCCGGCGGGCACGCTGCGGCATTTGGACCGCAATCTGAACATTTGTCAAAATGTTAGGAATACTAATTAAATGAGTGAGCTGAGGGTCCTAGGTATTTCTAGACCGACATGTTCTTAATGGATTAGACGGTCGTTCCCGCCGTCTTCCAGTTTTTCTCAATAGTTATATTGTCTTATTTGCAGTAGGTCTGTAAGTGTGGTCAAAACACTGCGGTGCGCCCTTTCGTGTTCCAGATTCAGACAATCTCTGCTGAATTATTTTATTGTTTTCTGCGCTTTCTTTACAAATTAAAATGCAAGTATTTTGGTTTTTACTTTGTATAATATTGTTTGAAATATTTTTACACATAAAATTATTTTTAGTCTTGTTTTACTGAATTAGTATTCGTGAAACATTAACACTCACATCTATGCCAATGTTTATTATTACAATTCGAGCACTTATGAACGAAACGTTGGCTAAAATAAAATGATTCTTGCATATTAATGCTATTTATTTTTACTGCACTCCCGACCATTTCCTTTTCATTATAACAACGGTCAACAATCCTCCACCATTATTTCTATGTTCATATGAGCAACATGTATTATATAAAGCAATTTATTATTACATTATCTCTGTACATTATATTACCAATTGTAGGTTGTTTTTTTTTATCGCCAGAGCTATTTTATTTTTTGCCATCCTCTTCTTTATACATCTTATAATCTTAATTCATTAGAAATGGTATTAACCTAAAGCAACGAGTAAACAACAAAAAAAAAAGTAAGTTTTTGCTTATTTTCTAATAAAATGTATAAAAAACAAAGATGCAGTCCAAACACCGCAGCACGCCCCCTGATGTAACTCAACTAGGCGCGCCCGCCGGAGGGTTAAGTAACTTTTATTGAAATATCAATGATCTCCCTGTTGCATAAAACTTATCAATTATTATACTTCTTTTAAAAAATCCTAGGGCCACCGTGGGATGCGAACCCGCGGCGACCTTTAGTATTGTGGGTTTGCTATGCTAACCACTACACCACAGGTGACCCCTTTAATTTTTGTTACAGTCGAACAATTGGGCAGATCCTGTGATACCATACACTAGAGGTTTCGAGGACCATTTGCAGATACCATTGCAACCTCTGATGGACAATCTCGAATCACATACCTACGAGATCTTCGAGAAGGATCCTGTAAAGTATACTGAGTACAAACATGCCATATTCCTCGCCTTGTTAGATAGAGTACCTCCAGAAGAAGCCGAAACTAACATTCAGTAAGTTGGCGTATTTCTTTACCTTTCATATTTATATTTTCCCACTCTCCTATGTTTACTCATTTACCCTATTGAAGGGTAGTAATGGTGGTTGGTGCAGGTCGGGGACCGTTGGTAAATGCGACTCTATTGGCCGCATCTTCTGCCAAAAGAAAAGTCAAGGTGTATTGTGTTGAAAAGAACGTGAATGCACTTGTGACGTAAGTATCAAAAATTTGTATATTTTTTCATTATCGACTATCGATCGTTTTATTAATCAAGCAGGCGTTATATAAATGATTTATTAGGTTGTATTCGACAAAGTCGGACGAATGGAAGGACTCAGTTGAGGTCGTTTGTTCTGATATGAGGGACTGGAAACCGCCTGAAAAATGTGATATACTAGTGTCCGAGCTGTTAGGCTCTTTTGGTGACAACGAACTATCGCCAGAGTGTCTTGATGGTGCTCAGCACTTGCTCAAAGGTAATCTTTTTTTATTTTTTTTTCCCTACAACCCTTGATGTTTGTATTCATTTGGAATATATCGTAATCAATAAAAGAAAAACAATTTATAAAAAATATTTTTTTTATTCAAACTAATCTTCTAAAATTTGATCAATTTTCAATAGTTGTCTTACCAAAAAAAATTTGTTTTTATCACGTTCAGTATAATGCCTCCAACTAGTGCCTCTCTTTACAAGTTGTTAACATTTTATAAAATAATATTAAATACTATCCTCAATACAACACAATCTTTTCGGAGGCGGCGCATAATTTTTAACACTAGAAATTATGAAAAACTTCTAAATGGATCTTCTCTTCCCATCTATCGATTTCAATGTCTATCGTTTTCTCATAAAATCGTAATCAGTAACATGTCATTTGGAAATTTTCTATTTTGCGCTGCCTCCGAAAAGATTGTGTTGTATTGAGCATGGTATTTGATATTTTAATTTAATAATTTTTATTAACAGTTAGTATGTATTCGTACAAATCCAAATAAAATGATTCGTTTTGCATTTTTCCGCTTTTTATACCATCTTGAATTTTGCTGTGTATTCATAAAAATCAGAAGGCAATTATTTCATACTTATAGTGCAATTATTTTTTTTACTGGTTCCTAGTTTTCAAAGCCAGTTTAAATCGTTGTTACATACGACATATCGCTTATAACGACGCCGGTCGTTATATCAGGTCTAGGCCATTTTTAACAGCTGATTGTAATGATAGCCTTCTTAAAAATACAAATTACTTTTAAAAAATACAAACCATGTTATTAGAGCACCGTCCACTTTGTCGCACCTAGCTCTCCTTATTTTTTTTGTCTTGAACGATTCACCGCGTTCAACTATTCCCCGAATGCTGTCCCTATTTTTCCATATTGTTCAAATAGTTGAATGACTTACATTGAGTTCCTCCGCAAGATTTCTGTTCAACTCCCCATTTTCCTGCCGACAGCAAATGTGCAATTGTTCGCCCAACGAAAATGCCCTTTGTATCACCGCTTCATACAAGTGTATGGAGAACAAAACCGCAACTAACAACCAAACAAACAACCAGATATCACCACGCACAAGTGTCTCATTCGAGAATTAGGCGGCATTAACTCGAATTTGTTTGAAGGAATAAAAACACAAATAATCAGGGGAGAGAGTTTCCTAGAAAAGGTGATAGATGTGTCTTCCCGTCTCCAGAAGAAATGTCCCCGCAAGCCGGATGGAAGACTTCTTTCCGGAAGCCGGACGTTATAACTGATCTTTTTGTTCCCCGGGGGACTCAAAATGGGTCGCTTAAGCCGATCAGTAGCAATAGCCGGGTAAAAATTCGTTAAACTATGACCTTAAGGACCAAGGAATTAAGATATCCGTCGCTATAAGCGGTACGTTGTTATAACCGATGTCGTTATAAACTATATCCACTGTATATATTAACATGTTCATCCCGGGACTATAATACATGTTCTTCACCCATTGGCGGCTGAACTTAATGATATTCGCTCTATTGGATGAGAGTGGGCATTATGCAGTATTGACAATCCAACAATAATAAAATAAACAATACAATCCTACCTCGTTATACATTGTCATGGAAAGTTTTGTGATTGACTAAAGTGTCCGATGCGGCATACAAGTGCGGGCCATTGGTAGTACACGCCGCCGGCATTAATGTGTTAAATATGAATCAATTAAGTATAGGAATCTGCCATTAAATATTGAGCTTGTGAATGCAGAGCTCTCTCGTGGAAGGTTTTACTGGTGCCTCTTACGTATCACAGCACAGACGAAATCCAACATTTATTTTGGATACATCAGTACAAATAATAAATAAATTCAAAATTGCTGTATTTTCTCATTTTATTTATGCGAATTCGTATTTACACATTTTTGGTAAAACACATACAAACTGAGAGTGAAGAGTGGACCATGTAGTTACAATGGTCACTAATGTTTGTGGACCACTCTTGTTCTTGTTAAATTAATCTATATAAATAAAGATGAAATTCTGTTTGTTTGTTCTTTATAAAAATCCATACCGTTTGTCCTAAATTCTCCAAATTTGGCTCAGTGGTTCTTTGATACCAGGTGCGAACACCTATCCATATTAAAATTACATAACTTCAGCCGATCTTCAGCTGATATTCTGAATAAAATATAAAAGTAGTAATGATCTCGCATTACAATGTTTTTTTACGAAATCGACCGTTTCATTAGAAAAATGAAATTCCCGGGTGAAACCGGGTTATACAGCTATAATGTATATAAATAAAGATGAAATTCTGAAGATGTAGGTAAAATTCTTTATAGAAATCCATACCATATGTCCTAAATTCTCCAAATTTCACTTAGTAGTTCTTTCATACCAGGTGCGAACACCTGTCCATATTAAAATTGCATAACTTCAGCCAATCTCTTGGTATATTCTTTATTGTCATAAAAATCTTTATGATCTCGCTTTACATTGGCTTATAAGAAATCAACCGTTTGATACGAATAAAGTCTCATTTTATAGATTTAAAAAATTGAATTCGCCGGGTAAAACCGGTATAAACAGCTAGTTAAGAATATTTTTAGATTTTTTTTTTTAAATTAATAAATTCTTACTCATTTTCTATTAAATTTGCCCCTCCAGCCATAATACACAGTCATAAAATATCCAATCAAAATATTTTGCAAGTATGCATTCTTATCTAATATTTCACTATTGTAAATTTTATATTAATTTTCATAGAATTTAAATGTTTAATTTTTTTAGATGATGGCATTAGCATTCCTTGTGAATATTCGTCCTACCTCTGCCCGATACAGTCGTGTAAACTTCATGCAGAAGCTGGACATAATATAGTACCTATCGGCAAGTTGCCGGTTTCGAAGTTTGAAATGCCTTATGTTGTTCATCAGTTGAATACCTACCCTATTTCACCGATCCAAAAAGCTTTTACATTCGTCCATCCTAACAAAGGTAAGCCTTGATTAATTATTAATTTATTTTCTAATTAATTCATCGGAATAATTATTAAAAATTAACGCCTATATTCCAGATGAAGAAGCTGACAATAAGAGGTTTAAAACATTCAAATTTAAAGTCGAACAAGATAGCGTACTTCATGGATTTTCTGGTTATTTCGATACAGTCCTTTACAAAGATGTTAAATTAAGCATTGTACCTGAAACGCATTCGAAGGGAATGTTTTCTTGGTTTCCCATATATTTTCCTATCAGGGTTTGTTATATTTATTAATTTTATGAATTACATTTATGTGTCTAACTATTTTAATTACATGTGTTCGGTTTTGTTTGTTTTATAACATGTTACTATCTAGCGATTTTTCTAGAAACAGTTTTGCCTATGATGTATAACCTGTAGAAAATTCTATTTCAATAAATATTATGACCCGCAAGTAACCTCTACAGTAAGCAGTATATTCTTTGCCTTTGGTCTTGATTCTTCCTCCTTTGCGGTGAATTTTCCATTGTTAGGTAAACAATGGAATTCTCTAGTGAGGAAAATGCATGTTTCAGGAAAAGAATGTTCAAATGTTTATTCAATTTAAGCCCTGTATGACTGAAGAATTTTAATTTTAAGTATGACTGAAGAATTTTTTGTCTATCGCATTGAGAATCGATCAGCGAAAACCTTAACGGAGGAAAACACATCCATCATAAACATCATTTCTGATTAATAAAGGGGATACGCTAGCGATGTGAGACTATCGATAGTCTGAGGTGTGGGGGGGGTAGGACAGAACCTTTGTTTATTTGGAAAGATAGGAGCTGTAATGCACGTTTTCATTTGCACTTTTTTCTTTCCTCTTTTATTAGGGAATAAGATGAACATTTCTGTAAATAAAGGAAATGTACCCATTATGCCTTGCTTTAATTTGTATCAGTTTCAAGTTTAGTCGTAACCGCAAAGAATAAAAACTTTATCAAAAGATCAAAGAAACTGTGTCTACTGGAACGCTATATCAACCCTCTTCAAGTAACCATGCAATCAGGATTCCCAGTTGTAGAAGTAGTTGATTTGACATGACAACATTCGGAACGAAATCCTTGAATTTTTCGGAGTTTTTGAAGAAAAAAGGGCATTGTTTTGATATTTATCTAGACATACCTTGGAACGTGCATATTAGAAAAAATGTTCACAGGTAGTCGATTTATAGAGGTCAAAAATAATTTTTTACAAAAACTATGATTTTGTTTCTATGCCATTACCAAGTAATTTCAAATCACGGAACTGGCACGCATTCAGTTGTTTTGTTTGTATATTAATATAATATCAATTTGAAGGCATGAAGTAGCAAACCATTGAATTTTTACATTCTGCACACCTTCTTACGACCCTGTTTTTTCTTTGTTTTTTTTTTAAGCGATTAATAATTGATAAGGAACTAATTTACGAGGTCAATCTTTATGTTTCTGGTCTATCGATAACCTTCTCAATAAATCTTCCTATAGATATGTATATACATTTATATTACAACACTTATGTGGGTTAAACAAATATTATTAAAAAAAAAAATAATAATAATTTACAATGCCACACAAATTATTGAAACACAAATAATTAAACAGGTTAACAAAAATTATCACTTTGTAACATAAAAATAACCATATGACTTGAGCTTCAGAACAAGACTAACTCTCCAGTCCATCACTCTTTATATATAGTCGCAAGAGGATGGGCCTCGAAGGTTCTAGGCTTGCATGGATGGTACTCAAACATCGTAGTCACAATCTTGTTCTACGACAGTTTGTTCCAAATGATAGTTCGTACCAACAGGTCTAGAACTATTCTAAACCATATGTTTCGTGTTTTTTTTTTTTTTTCACGTTACAATATGTGTGAGTTTATGTGGAGGAAGGGACACTGAAATTTAAATGAAATCAGGGATTTTACCTTTGATGAACTAGATTTATGAAGTTATTTCTTTTATTTTGTATAAACTATAGTTTTATTTTGAAACTAGCTGTATATACCGGTTTCCCCCGGAGAATTTCATTTTTTAAATCTATAAACTAAGACTTTTATCGATTCAAACGGTCGATTTTGTAAAAACCAATGCAAAACGATTATTATAACAATAAGGAATATATCCAGAGATCGGCTGAAGTTGTGCGATTTTAATATGGACAGGTGTTCGCACCTGGTCTGAAAGAACCACTGAGCGAAATTTGGAGAACAAAGAATATCAGCTGAAGATCGGCTGAAGTTATGCAATTGTAATATGGACAGGTGTTCGCACCTGGTATCAAAGAACCACTGAGCGAAATTTGGAGAATTTAGGACAAACGGTATGGATTTCTATAAAGAACAAATAAACAAAAAAACAAACAGAATTTCAACTTTATTTATATAGATTGATGAATCTATTTTTTTTTTTTATATTTTTTTTTTTTTTTTACTACATTACAAAAAGCTGTTCCTTGAAAAATCACAGGCTTGTGACGCATATTCATTATAGTTATTTACATCACTAGTACAGAAAGTGGCTTTTTACAGTACGAGGTCTCGTTTGACTGAATTAGACCGAGGACTGTTGGGACACTTTCTGTACAAGTGATGTAAATTATTTTACATTTTACAGAAAAATAAAATAAAATATATCTTAAGAATTATATTTTGGGTAACATTTAATAAAACGTGTAAGGTTAACATATAATGAATGAAAATTATTTGGTGGGAGCTATTGATGAATCGTAAAAAATCTACATATGTATTTATATTTATATTAAATGTACATTTATAGTCAATGTAATAATAAAATTAGTATTATTACTAATATTGAATCCTTCAGATGATAATTGAATGTCACGTTTGGAGTTAGTATACTTTTTATAATTCATATTATATAATGGATTGTCTCTAAATAGATCATCAACTTTTCTTCATTTCTTTATTAGTTTATTATATTCAAATTCGTATCTGTGTCGTGATTTTGAAGGAAGTTCTTCGGCACCTTCATTTCATTGATCAAATATAGTTTTGGGAATATTGACAGCACTAACTACAGATATAAGAGGTTTGTCCGGAAAGTAATGAGAATGAATTTTTTTCCAGTCCTTACTGGTCTCAAGGAGGCGTGGTGTTGGAGGAGTGGGGGGAGGGAGATGCCAGGTAGTGATTCTGACCCTTGCCAGTCTCATCCCAGCTTCTAGGGAAAGTGCCTGTCAATAAACGTGCGGTATTGTTTTGACACCTCGTCACGAGACAAAATGCAGAGTTCTCTGGAGCAACGTTATGCAATAAAATTTTGCGTTTATTTTTTTTAATTGCAATAAAAATTTGAGAAAACGTGTTTTGAGGGTTCACCCGGAGATCGCCAGATCATGGATCCTCCACCACGACAACGCCCCCTTTCACACGGCTTTGGCAGTTCGTGAATTTTTGGCAGAAAAAAATATTGCAACGCTTCCACAACCACCCTACAGCCCCGACCTAGCTCCCTGTGACTTTTTTCTATTCCCCAAGCTAAAATCACACCTAAAGGGGACTCATTTTGGTAGGGTTGCAAACATCCAACAGGCCGTGACGAGGGTACTAGTCAGCCTTACGGAAGATGATTTCCAGCACTGCTATGACGAGTGGAAAAATCGTTGGAACCGGTGTATTATTTCTCAAGGCTGCTATTTTGAAGGTGACAACATTAAATTGTAAATTTTTTGCATAAAAGTATTTTTTTTTTTTAATCATTCTCATTACTTTCCGGACAAACCACGTATTTAAATTACAGTGATAGAAAGGTTAGTGAGCTTTTTAAGAGTTTTATTAACATGTGTTTTCTTTACTGCACTAGTACAGTAAAGAAAACAGATGTTTCCTTTACACTACTAGTAGTGTAATGGATCACTTTCTAGGCTAGCTAACAATCTAGAAAGAAATACTTTGATAAGCAGTATAATGTAAAATAATTAATATCCCATACATTCATATGACTCTGATATATGTGAGCCTCCCTCTCTGTTGATAAAATGTCAACAGAAAAAACTCAACATTTTTCAGGAAAGTAACATTTCTCTTTGGAAAATTTATACCTTTTCATTTTGTTTATGTATTTCAGTAATATACACACAATAATGTTATATTTGAATATTTCTGTCATAATTTTACAAAATAAAAAGGTATTAATTTCCCGAAGAGAAATATTATTAAAATTGCTTTCTTAAAAAACTTTAAAATTGGAGTTAGTTATTCGGTCAACTAAAAGGCACATATATCACCAATTATTCATTAAACATGTCCATCCGCATGTCAGCATGTATATTATTACTTACATTAAATTTTAGTTGCATTATTCTTATTATATTGGATAAATGATGGTTGACAGTTTAGTCTATATAATATAACATAAGAATAGTCCGGGGTAGCGGTCAAAAAATCTACAAATAGTATTAAACTTTTTTATTGTAGCCAACGTTTCGACCCAATAGGTCAGGTCTTCTTCAGAACAAATGAAGTTGGAGGAATCAGAGCCTTGAAACACTTTAATTTAACACGTTCACGTCGGGACTATAATTCATGCTCCTCATCCATTGGCGGTTGAGCTTAATATTTTTTCTCTATCAGACCAGAGCTATTTCAGTGCATTATGCAGTATTGACAATCCAACAATAATAAAATAAACAATACAATCTTACCTAATACCCAACAGTCGTGAAAAGTTTTGTGATTGAACTAAAGTGTCTGATGCAGCATTCTAGTGTGGACCACCGGTGGTACACGCCGGTGTGAACCTGTTAAATAAGCCTAGAAACATTTTTTTTCTTCATATATACATATATATAATAATATACTTATATATAATAGAATACTTATATATTTCTAAAATGTTTATTGGCTTTCTAGCCTCTGACACCTCTAACTTCTCTTGCTCTGAAGAAGAGCTGCATCGGCAGGTCGAAATGTTTGTTACAATAAAATAGTTTAATATCAGTTTTTGACCGCCACCCCGGACTATTCTTATATTTATCATTCTTTATTGATATGGGGCTGGACAGATATTATTCAAGTTTTTTTTGTGCTTCTTTTATTTTACCTCAACTTTTAAAATATTTTGTCCAATGATTCAAGATGAACATCTGTGGCCACAACATATTTTCAATAAAATAGGCTGAATGCCCTTGTTATAAAGGTTTTAACCATTAAAAACTTATAATTTTTATGACAAGGGCATTATCTTGATAATGGTGTGAGTGCCGAAACACTAGACAAAATATTGTACAAGTTGAGGTAAAATTCTTATTAAGTTTAAGAAAATAAGTTTTGAACTTAGACAAAATGTAATCTAGTTAAATTTGATTACTTCAGTTTATCCAATCATTTCACAGGATCCTGTAAAGTTGAAAAGTGGAGATGACCTCGTCGTGCACTTCTGGCGGTTAGCGGACAAGAAAAACGTTTGGTACGAGTGGTGCGTGTCCCAACCTGTTCAAACCCCTATTCACAATCCAAACGGAAGGTCCTACAGCATAGGGCTACTCTAACAAATACCTCTAGAAATTTAATAAAAAAAAATTTTTTTTTAAATAAAGTAACAAATATATAGAACAAACATATATATTTCTAAAATGTTTTAAGATCTTGTTCATTTTATAAATAGGCTGTATTTTTATAGTTTTGAAAATGTTGATCTCAGGTAAACAATGTTACATTTCTTTTTTTTTTTTTTTTTATATTTAAAGAAATGAATCTAGCTCAAGCCTATATTACAAAACTTTAAGTCTTTTTGGCTTAGGCTTATTTTTGTGTCATTCAATAAAAACAATAGCGTATAATAATGTATGTTTTTTTTTTTTTTTTATTTATTTATCTCCTTAAATTTATTTTTAGGGTTAATTTAAATAAGAAAAAGAAATGGGGTCTGTTTGCAAAGACCATATCCAGTTACTTTCATGATGCGACATCCAGTTATTTTAGTAAACAGTTATTTCTTTTTAACACTTATTTTTGGCACTAGTAATGAAGTGGGGTTCCAAATTAAGGCCCGATCTCCACTGAAAAGGACCCTTTTGGGAGTTTATTTATCGCTGAAGAGCGAGCAGGAGTCGAAAGCTAGAATCTATTAAAGCCATTCAAGGCACTTTTTAACTGAAATAAAGGCAATGGGAGTTCGATAACATGACGGTCACACAACCTCTCAAAACAGGCCACGCCCATCAGCCGCTCTTCAGTACCCTTACCCTTATTTTGATAACAATATTTATAGGCGGGCGCAAGGGACGGTGCTGCTACTTTACAGGAACTAGAGAAACGGGGATAGAAGCCGGTCCATTACCTGGGATTTATAGAGTTTTTGATTTATTTTTCCATAATTAAAACCCGATTGAGCAAAAAATCATTTGAAAAATGTCTAATAGGTATTGCTCGGTCCCTCAGTGTTCAATTAAAAAATCAAAAAACGTGTCATTCCATTTATTTTCAAAAAATAAAAAGCTTCTTAAAGAGTGTATTGTAAAATTAAGAATAGATAAGCCTCTTTCGAAACATATGACGATATGTAGTCTTCATTTTAAAGAAAGTGACTATATTTATCCAGGTAAATATTAGTATTTGACCTTTTATTATTCCAAAATGTTAATTTTATGCAAATAACATTGGGACCATACTGCCTTATTTGTTTTTCTTTTTTAATTTTCCCCATTTTCGTCTTACATCCGTTATTCTTAATTGTTCCAATTTTTCAATGCGAAGCCTGAAAGTTTTGACAAATAAATAAATAATATGACAAAGAATCTAAGCTGTCATAACAATGATTATATGAATAGATAATTAATGTTATTACTAACCGAAAAACTTAGAGTAAAGTTACAATGATGTGTTTGCATTTACCAGAACTACCAGCTTTACACGTACAATGACAAGAAAATTGCTTATTATTATTAATGAATTTGATTTCCACTTTTATTTGATGGGGCAGTCCTTTTAAGAATGCTAGTTTGAAGGCACAAGGCTTTCAAAATAACTGTTTTTTTACTTTTAGGTATTATTTCACATGTTATTATGTGGTTTGCATGAAGAATAGCCTGCCCTTCAATTAATGGTCTTTTAAAATTACCAAATATCTCTATCACATCAACTGTCTATTTTTTGCAAAACTACTAGCGCACCCTATAGTCGATTGCGCCCGCCTATAACCTGTATTTGCAAATAATGGCGTAGATTAGAATAACATAATATATTTCAGCTATAAGTATTTATTTATAATAGAACACACCCTTGTTCTATGTAATATTTCATTTTTTTGCAAAAACTGGAATGCCTTGTTTTTGTCAGATATTTCTTGAGCTAATTTCAAAAGACCCATTTTTATTATCACTGAAATATTAATTACAAATTAAGGTTATCACTTGATAACCACTACAGATTGTTGAAAGTAACTGTTTACTAAGGGCCGGGGATAGCCGAGCGTGTTGGGGCGCGGCCCACTTTAACATGCTCGAGCCGAACGGTGGCTGTTCGAATCCGCCCTGGGATGGTTGACTTTTATTTCGTGGAGGCCCCACGGAATAAAATCTCGACCTACCCACCATGGTTAGGATAGGTTGGTTACACCTGTAGAGTAACCCCCCGTATGCCACATATGGCCAGGAAGGGGTACCGAAAAAAAAAAAACTGTTTACTAAAAGTAACTGGATGTAGCGGTGTGAAAGTAACTGGATGTGGTCTTCGCAAACAGACCCAAGAAATGTAATCAAATTAGAAAAGTTGTATCTTAAATTAATAATAATTAAATTAATAAATAATAAATTAAATTACTGTTATATCTTAAACTAATTTAATGTTATTCATGGGCGGTTCCAGCCGATCGTAAAGGGAGGGACTGCAGTCACATTTTGATCTGCTAATCAGCTTTTTTACCTTTATTTTGCATTCCCACAACTAAAATTCTACTTTTTCTGCACATTATTTGTTCTTTAACTTGCTTCCTTACATTAAGGAAAGTCAAATTCTATCTTTAAATGACGAAAATTTTTCCAAAGGGAGGGGCTGCAGCCCCCAGTAAGGAGCTTGTTTCATGCTAAATTTGATGCTCTGCAACGTTTATCCATAACATTTTTCATTTAAACCAGATGCTTTTGAGTTCGAGGCATTGGAACACGATTTACGATTTTGGTTTCAACCAAAATCGTAAAAATTACAGATTTTTGTTGTTCCTAACCCGGCTAAATCACTAAACCGATGTCAACTTCAAATATATCATTCTATTTGTAATAGTTTAGCCTCTTATAGTAAGAAGAAAGCAATACTTTGTGATCTGTATTTGCAGAATTACATGCGAGAAGGATTTTACACCACAAGGCGCTAAATACGTTCACGTTTTAATTACTTTGTCTCCACATGAGTGGGCTAATTTTAAAATTAATGAGATCGTTTTACACAGAATTCGATATTCTACAACTATTATAGGTAACATTTTTTATTTGGAGTAACCCTCTTTCAATTGCGGGCTTTGGAATATGTGCTTAATTCATTTTTCCGCTAAAGTGCCTGTATTGACGATCGGTTTTGGCGAAAAGACTTAACCGATTTTAACTGTGAGTACCTCAGTACTCAGTCGAAATTTAATGCCCTTTTATTTTAGAAAGAACACTATTTTTTCTGCGATAAATCGTTTTCGAGTTATTAGCGAAAAATTGAAAAAAGTTCGAAACTGTCGATTTTGTTCACCTATAAAATTTGAAGGCAACCGTTCTGGGGTGGCAGACGTTCACATTTGTTGTCTATGAAATGAGTACTTTCAGCCTGTATGATCAAAAATTGTCTTCAAATCAGGCACCTTTTTGGCCCTCAGCTCCCGGACTATAAGTCAAATTTTATTTCGAGGTAAGGGTAGATCTTTATTTAATTAAGCACGCTGAGTCCCTTAGCACTTACTATTAAGTAAGTTATACTTACTTTTAAAATAATTGATTATATTAAAGTACAAAGATTTTCAAAAACCAAACCGTCATAAGTCCAGAAAAAGCCTGATATGGATAAGACTAGTTAGACGTGTTAAAGGTCTGTACAAACCTTGAACAGAATAAAAAAATGTATTTTTTATAATGTTTTAATTTTTCAATATCTTTTAATCTTTACAAAAAATTGTAAAGATCAACTAAGGCATTAATCTAAGGTTCATCTTCAACATAATGAAGAAAATGATAAATTAATTGGTGAGTAACACATCATCCAGTACATTATTTTATAAAAAACGTCACAATTTTAAAAACATTTAAGACATTACAAGTCCATCTTCAGAGCATTTTTCTTGTATTCCATAAACTCCTTTCCTAAATTTCTCCTTTTTATGTTTTTTAATTATATCTTTTAATCTTTCCAAAAATTGTTAAGATCTACTAAGGTATTAATCTTGATTACTCCTGAGGATTGGTTAGGATATCCGGAAATATTGAGGGTAATATTAGATAAATTATAAAGAAAATAGAAATGAATTCTTAGATTTTATCAATAAAATAAAATAAAACAAACTTTAAAGAATAATTCCAAAAATATAAACAAACAAAAACTAAATAAATTTATAAGTTTTTTCATAACGACGGGTTAAATGATGGTCAGGATTTTCAGTTTACAATGATTTTATTGTGGTAAGCCAACGTTTCGATCCAACTTTTGGATCTTCATCGGGGCTAAAAGAAAACAAATATATATGAGTATCTATGCTAGAGGGTGACAATAAATGGATACATTACAGAACTGATAATAATATAAAAGATGATGTATACATGAATAATAAAATAAGTGGCTGGTTAACAAGATAAAATAGAATCTGATATTTACCTACTGAGTCCAGGTGGATACTAAGACTAAAGGTGTAGGACCCACGTCATATAGTGTTTAGATGTAAGAAATACAACAAGATCAGAGTAGAATTAAATTTCAATCTTAATACTGAGGAGGAAATAATATATCTAAAAGAACTGGATAAAGATAAGGTAGTAAAATTAAGGGAGGTGTTGGATAAAATAAAAGGAATTCTATAAATGAAAAAATAAATAAAGTTTATAGACAAATTTAGCTCTAAATAAAAACGCGACATATGGTTATATAGGATTTGGAAACAAATCTTAAAACCAAAAAAAAAAAAGACTAAAGGTAAAAATAAGGTGAGGTAGTGGACGGGGGTTAGTTTGCCGACTACAAAGGGAAACCCAACGCTTTTGAAGTGAAGGCACATGACAACTGAGTTAACAAAAATATTTAAAAAAAAAATTTTAAAACTTTAAAAACTTTGTTTACTCAGTTGTCATTAGCCTTCACTTCAAAAGCGTTGGGTTTCCCCGTCATAAACCTTTGAAGTCGGCAAACTGAGTGGAACTAGAAAGGGATTGAACAGTATGATAGGTAAGGTTACTGTGAAATTTGGAGAATTTCTTCGGGATCAGTTCTTGAACGAAAGGGTTAAAACGATTTAACCTATCGTAATTGAAGAACAGTTGACTATCTCTCACCTCTACTAAGTTTTTTCATAGTGATATGAATGCATCATTTCATTTAAAAATCTCCAAACCACTCTCCAAGAAATCTGTAATTCAGAAATGTTCGTTTAAAACAATGCTATGCCCAGGGGCGGATCCAGCACGAAATTTGGGGGGTCATGACTCATAACTAGGTGGCTGACAGCACCATTATTTTATGAGATTATTACCTTGTATTATGCAGGACTGGGATCTAAACTACCTAAAGTGTTATGTTTAGGGCATAGTAGCTATCTAATTGCATTATTCGCTTAAAAATACAAAAAAAATTGAAAAGCCAAAATGTTTGAGGGGGTGATGACCCCTGGATCAACCCTTGGTTATACTGAATTCATTAGATAACATGTCTGAGTACTTACAAGGGGACCACGTCACATTTCCCTCTCCGATTTTGATGAAATTTTTTTTTGGTGATTCTGCATCGAAAATGAGTCGAGACGTGTCCGACCGTTCCATTGAATTCAATTCAATTCCCCGACCCCACCAGGGACCACCACCGTCGCCGACTTGTCGCCCTCGCGCTCAAGTTGGCTCTCGCACACGTAAATTTTCATTAACTAATTACTATGGGTTTTTTTTTCCTAGCTAATTTTACCTCTCGCAAAGGTAAATATTAAAAAAGTCCTTATTATGTGGTGTAGCGGTGGGGGAGGGCGGGTGGGGATTTACCCCCCCCCCCCCACTGACTTCCGCGACAATCTTTGTCAATGCGATCTCTTGTTAGTTCTCGCGAACTAAAATTTAAAAAACCGTAGTAATTACGGGGTTTTTTCGTGACTAATTACCTCTATTACTAAAAATTTCATCAAAATTGATTGAACAGAGGGGGGCACTTTATTTAATAAATTTTGTCTTCAAACTTGAATTCCATTCATGGCCATCTGTACTGAGAAATTAAATATTTTAGGTTAAAAAATCGTTAAAATTGGCTTTCACAAAACAGTCATTGCTCCATTCTACCGGAACCAATTTTAATGAAACTTTCAGGGATTCTTCTACTTAAAAATATATTAGACACGTGTATCGGGATTTGTCACAATTCACCCTAGTAAGGCCAGAGCGTCACATCAAAGTTGAGGCTTGCGTTAGTAAATTTAAGCTGCTAAAACCAACAAAGCATGCAGTGAAGTCTTAAACTACATTAAAATAAATTATTATCTTTCAAAAAGACTGGTGCGCATCACAAATATATTAACTATTATGGGGTACAATTGTTTACCATGGTGAAAATAACAAAACTGTTAAGTTATTAATTTTTCTCCCTACTTCTTGAGACTATCCAATTTATAAATGTGGATTAGGGCGACCAATTAAGTCTCAACACTATTTTTTCGTTAGAGATTTATTTATGCAAACGTTTCGGCCAGTTCGGCCATCTTCAGTGCTAAATATGATTGATGATAAAAATTGTCTTATAAAAATCCACCATGAGTGGTTTGTCAATTAATAATTAAAATATATAGATATCTGCTACCCTGGTCCAACTACCTGTTTAATATTTTCATTGTTCCTTGAAGAACAATTGAGTCTGATCTGACAACAACAGAGACTTAATTGGTCGCCCTAATCCACATTAACAAAACTGTTGTTAGAAGAACAATCGGCAGTTTTATAGAAATAACTCTTCAGTTTGCGACATCTCAAAAACGTATCCGAATTAATTTAATTATCATTCAGATTTTGCGAAGAAAAAGACTAATCTCATTCCAATACTCTAAAAACTAGATTTTTGACGAATTGTTCAATTTTGACCCTTATTTTCTAGTCATTTTTGTCCATCCATCCGGATATCTAAAATTCAAAAACACTTTCTACCACAAAACTCCACTGCATCCTATGCTGTTTTTAGCAGCTTAAATTTACTAATGCAAACCTCAACAAGCCTCAACTTTGATGTGATTCTCTGGCCTTACTAGGGTGAATTACGACAAATCCCGATACACGTGTCTAATATATTTTCAAGTAGAAGAATCCCTGAAAGTTTCATTAAAATTGGTTCAGGTAGAATGGAGCAATGACTGTTTTGTGAAAGCCAATTTTAACGATTTCTGAACCTAAAATATTTAATTTCTCAGTCCAGATGGCCCATTCAATGGAACGACAGGACACGTGTCGACTTATTTTAGATGCAGAATCACCAAAAAAAATTTCATCGAAATCGGAGAGGGAAATGTGACTTGGTCCCCTTGTTATTAGTGTGGAACTAAATTTTTATTTTTGCATTTTCAAACAATAATCAGTCATTTAATTTTTAACTAGATTTTTATTAATTCTGATTTATGCTATTTTTTTTATGTTAGTAGATAAAATTTTTTTTATTAATTTATCAAAATTCTAAGACTCATGTGTCCTAAAATTAAGAACCCTGAATTGTAAGAAAAATATAGAGCATGAAATGGTTTGATAACCCCTGACATCATAGCTGATAAATATTTGACAAACATGCACAACATAGTAATGTACCCCCCTTGGTAATCATCATACCAAAATACGAAACAAACTTGCACTCTTACTAACTTATTATGTACAGGGGCGTACCCAGCGGGGGGGGCAGCTGCCCCCCCCTGGAAGGCTGGGTGCAATAATTTTTTAAGCTTTTAAGGCGGGAAGCAGTAATAGAATAATTTTTTCAAGCAAATAATTTTAATAACTTAGTTGATAAAGCACTGCTATAATTATACATAATTTTGGTTTCATTCACTTATTACGCAGTAAGATGTTACAACCTGAACGACCATAACTTGCCCCCCCCCCCCCTAGTTTTGATCCCCTTGAAGTTTACTCATGTTTTTTCTATATCCAAAGAAAATATTAAAATTGAACAAGGAATCTTGTTATAGGAATGACTGGCGTTGCTAATTCAAAACTCTACTCTTTCTTATTTTATCACATTTTTTTAATGCTAACACTGTCAAAATTCATGAAAAGCTTTTTGAAATGGAATATTTATGTTAAATTAACACTTTAGAATAAACCAAGGAATCAAAGATTTGGTGTTTTATATGTATTCAATTTGAAACTAGCAGTATTAACTCCAAGTAACTTGGTGCATCGTCAGATATTACGCAAAAATATCGTTACCTTTGAAAAAGTATACCAATTTAAATATGATGAAAGCTAAAAATGACTTGGGTGCCGAAATAAACCCTAAAAAAAATTAACGAACCACTTCATTATTTTAAAAAGAATTCTATTTCATTTATCCATCGTCAGTAATGAGCTCGACTTGCTTTTTACTCTGGCACAAACAAGGGGGGCTTGGGGCTTGAGCCCCCCCCCCCCCAGACGGAAGAAAGAAACGTTTTTCTCGCTAAAATCACATACTGAGTAATTTCATTTAAATTTTAAGCATAATGATTCCCCCTCCCCCCGTTGATAGTAATCATTGTTGGGCCACTGTCTTTTTAGGAATACTGGGTAATGAATAATTGAATATTATAACTAATGGTCTTAGTATTTGTGAACAGACTAGCTCAAAAACCGTGAATCGTAGAGTCCGCCACAGAAGAGATGAGCTGTGAGGGGTGGGGGGTTCGCGCAACCAGCTTCCCCCACCATGACCCACTCCTTCACTTCCCCTCTCAGATAACGCAAAATCCAGCGCTACCTAGTCTAGAAATGAGAGCCGTGAGAGGGGAAGAGGAGAGTAGTGGGGGAGCTTCAAGCTACTGCGCAACCTCTTCCCTCTCTCTCCCACAACTCATCTCTTCTGTGGCGGACTCTACAAAACTGAAATTAGGTAATTTAGGGATGTATTGCTGATTTGACAGTAAAGGTTTTTTTCAAAATTGAGTAAACGGAGGGGGTACTTTATTTCTTACATTTTTTTTAATTTTTTTTTAATGATAACAAAAAAACACATGTGTCCTAAAATTTACCTAAAAATTTACTAAAAATGCCTACGATAAAAAACCTAAAATTTACCTTAAAATGCCAACGATTTAATAAAAAAAATAAAACAGAATAAATTTTAAAATAACTTTCTTAAAATGTTAGTACTATGAGTATTCAGTGTTACCTCATCTGGTCTTGATTATTCCTTCCAGATGTGGAGACCTATCAAATATCAGAATAATGCTTTTGATGAGATCCGAAATTCTTTCTTAAATATTTCAGAAATATTCTTCCACTGCAGCTTGTTCACGATTTCGGATTTTTCTGTTGAGCAGATCTCAGACTTACTCAATAGGATTGAGGTCAGGATCTTGATCTGCTCAGTAAATGCTCTCAATACCCTCATCATTCAAGCGGTGTTCTACCGATATAATCTTGTATTATCTAGCATAAATAAAATCCCTTCTCTAAAATTTCTAGCAAAAGGCACTACCTGGTTTCCTACATTGGCGGATCTAGGGGGGGGGGGGCAGCAGCCCCTCCCTTTGGAAAATTTTTCGTCATTTAAAGATAGAATTTGACCTTCCTTAATGTAAGGAAGCAAGTTAAAGAACAAATAATATGCAGAACAAGTAAAATTTTAGTTGTGGGAAAGGAATATAAAGGTAAAAAAGCTGATTAGCAGATCCAAATGAAGGGCTGTGGGGTTGCTGCCCCCCCTTTAGGACTGCAGTCCCCCTTTACGATCGGCTGGATCCGCCCATGGTTTCCTAAGATTCTTCCACATACCTTGCTACATTCAGGTATCATCCTCGAAGAACCACTATCTCTGTGCGAGCCTCCATCGCGATATCAATCCAGAACTAGATAGAGCCCCCACCTAAACCGAGACAAGGAATAATATTACAGTGAGTAAATCATTCTCTAGGTCATCTCCGTGTTTGAACCCAACCATCAAGAGATACAAGAGAAAGTCTGACCTTTTCGGAAAACGAAACCCTCCTCCGATAATCGGAATTCTCTCAAGGCGATCCCCGGGAAATCCATACCCTACTTTCTCAAACTTCTTCCCACACTAGGACACTGACACATTGAACGCGAGGTTACTGAGGTCAGAATTTGTAACTTGCCTTTTTCTGAGAGCGTTTAGAAACAAGAATCGATCATCCCTCTTGGTTGCAGCTCTACAACTCTCTTGTCCATGCCTCCACACGTTAGCATCTGTCTCTTGGAACCACTGCAGGGTTCTCCCAATTGCTGGTTGTTGAAATTAAGTGTCCAGGTAACTTCACATTTGGTTTTTTCCTTCTCCGATAAGAGTAAAAGCTTTGACGGCTTCGTACTCGGAAAAATGTGGGGTACCATAAATAAAAATTTACATTAATCCAAATTTAAAATTTCCAAACTTTTATAAAAACGAGCTTTACTAAAAAAGAGCTGCCAAAAACTGACAAACGGGAGGAATCAAACAATAAAGAGAAAACATTGATTTAATTCATCATATTGGGATTAAAGCCAATAATTACTCTCTGTAAACAAACCTTGGTCATTTCTGCATCATAAACAAACGAATAAAAATTAAGAAATGCAAGAAATTTTTCTTAAACTTGGATTTAAGACTAAATTTCATGGGTTAATATTGATCAAGACTGTAGATTATTGTTGGAAAAATGTTGCTTCTTTGGGTTGTGATCAGCTGAGGGGCAACATCCTATTCAGTAAACTAAACTCTTGCTCTAAAAAACTCTTATTAAACAAATCCTCTGTTATGGCACAGAATCGTGGACATTAAGCAAGAAAGATCAGCGTACTAATATTTAAAAGAAAGATTTATGTTCTATTTTAATAGGAATTTCACACGTTGAGAATGCCAAACAAATAAGACCTGATTTGGAAGACCGAAATTACGATAGCAGAATGGCACTCCATGATGCCAGGAATATGCTGGGTGTGCGGAACTAGAGGGCAGCAGCACACGATCAAGACCAGCGGAGACTAACTTTGGAAGCTTTAACTCACTAGTGGTTTTAGTGCCGAGGAAGAAGATGAATAAAGGTAGGGGAAAAAAGTACTTGCTATCTATTCTCGAAAGATTATACCAATTATTTTTCTTATTATAAAATTATTATTTCGATTTTCGAACATAGAACTATCCAGTTCTGTTGAAATGGCATTTATGCTGCATTCTCTCTCTTAAGGATATTAATTCAGTTGAAAAGGAGTGAATCCTGGAAGATTTTTTTTTTTTAGTTTTCCGAAAGTTTGTTTTTGTGCAATGACGCCATCTAACAAAAAATTAGATTATGCCATGGCTGATGTCAGGAGGGAACGAAATTTCGGAGTCTTTTTTTATATCAACTAATGACCCCCTGCCCCAAACACCGAAAAAAATGTTTGTGATCACCACTGGCTGTCGAATTATCTGACCTAGTATATTTGACTTTTGACCAACATCAGTTGAAATAAACTAGTTATGATTTTTAATACGTGTCGAAAAAACATTGTTTGTTTAACGTCACTTTATGCCACTAAAGCTAATCGGAAGATGCTACATTGGGAGACCTAAATTTTGCTTATCCAGCTATAATTATGATAAGGATCTTTAGCGATTACCTGAAAACGTACAGGCTCGTTACCTCCATTTTACGTCGTATCCGAGCGAAGGCGTTGCCAAGGATTTTTTACTCCCATTAAAATATCCTAGGGCCACCTTTGGGACGCGAACTCACGACCGTTAGTATTGTGGGTTGCTGCGTTGACCACTACACCACAGGTGACCACGGAAAAACATTGTTCAGTATTAGGAATTTGACAAGTTGTGAGATTATCAAGTGAAATGACATACAATATTTAATATAAAAATTGAAGTAAATATAATACGTAAGATCAGAGCGATACGTAATAAGATACGAGTTATCAATATGCTCTTAACGACGTTATATAAATATTATATAATTATTCTGATGGAATTTTGACATTTTCATCAATAAAATAACATTTTTTCAGATAGATTTTATTTATTAATAAGTATTAGTGAGTTTTCTAAAGGTCCGATATAATTATTATTATTACCAAACTTGGAGAAAGTAAACTTGATTAAAATTTGCTGTTTCTCTTTGGCGTTAATAACAAGTAGGGATCTGTGGCCTAATTTCAAACCTGGACCTACTTCCCTATAAATTAGGCTTAAAATCATTTTTTAAAAATATTAATAAATCTTTTGTCCCGAAAGTTAAATAAGAATCGTACAATAAAGTTTTTGAATATAATTATTGACCTCCGCAGATAAGATTAATTCGATAATTCTTAAACTCCATTGGGGACCAAGATAATAAACTGTTACGCAAATTGAGATAGTCTGTAGTTACTGCCTTTGAACAGACCAGAATACATACTTTTAGTCAACATGGCACAGTCATTGAAGTATGTAGTTAGTGTTCAACCTGCTTTTCATCAAATTTTAGCCTTTTCTTGTCATACTGTCAAATCCATCAGACTCTGCAATCAGAGTTACAGTAGAAACTACTGCTCCAGCATTAAAAGTAAGGCATTTTATAAGAAAAAATGATAGCTATCATAAAAGCATAATAGACTAGGACAAATATGCAATGTTAAATTTTCAGATCGACTTTACAGTGATAAGCATGAGTGGGTCCAGGTCAGTGGAAATATTGGAATCATTGGTATATCGAAACATGCTCAGGTATATAAACTTCTTTAAAATATTATATTTAATTATTACTCAGGAGTAAAAGATCCCAATTAATCGATCAATTTAATATAGGAATCGCTGGGTGATATCGTTTATGCTCAGTTACCAGAAGTAGGATCAGATGTAAACCAGGATGGTAAGTCTCCTGCTGTGTTGTAATATTTATTCTAATGTTCCTTACATTACGTCTTAATCCATGAAATATTTTTGTTATAGATGAAGTTGGAGCTTTAGAAAGTGTTAAAGCAGCGTCTGAACTTTATTCACCTGTATCAGGCAAAGTAACGGAAAAAAATACCGAAGTAGAAGAAAAACCAGGACTTATTAATGAGTCATGTTACGAAAAAGGTATGTCAATAATTTTTAAAGAAGCACAAATAGTTGTTATATATTTCATAAAATTTCAAATTTAAAGGTGAGAAATAGTCAACTGTTATTGTTTATGATAGGTTGATTGATAAGAGTTTAGTTAAACATTGTTTATTTTGTAAAGCTAACGTTTTGATCCTTACTTGTGGATCTTTATCAGGGCTTCTGAGTCCAGAGTAATATAAAGACCGAATATGGAGTCTCTACATTACTCTGGACTCAGGAGCCCTGATGAAGATCCACAATTAGGGTTCGAAATGTTGGCTTATCAAACTCCTGACTATCAATCAACCTCCTTAAAAAATATCAACTTCATCTACCATATTTGATTTATTTGTCGTTACTTTTTTTGCCACTATTGTTATAACATCAACAAAGATGTAATATACATGACTTTGACTGTATAAAAGTCAATATAAAGAAAGTTTAAATACCCTTTCTGCTTTAATTTTGCTTTCTTCATTCTTTCAGTGGTATTTTTTAGTCTTATTCTCTTTTTGAAGATTAATATTCAACTATTGTTACCATAGCACTGATCTATTTTAACTTTTTTGGTTTGATTATATTAATATCATTAATACACAATCGAAAACTAAGAAAACTAACTTAGTTTGTACTTGTATAGAAAAAGTTACATGTTAGACAGAACATAGCAAATAAATGAATTTCTCTTTTTTCAAATTCTTATTCTTTTATTTTATGGTTCTGCAAAAGCATAGATTGAAATGTAATAGATTCTCCACATTTGATGCAATAGGTTCTCAACTTTTTTCAAAAATAATTCTTTTCTAGCCTATATAAAGATTTCGCTTTGATACTTAAAGTGTAAGTTGTCACCCATTAGGCATCAAAGTACTATATTAAATCCTAATGGAATACTTAATCTAGTACAATCCAGTTATATTTTAATTTCATTTTGTAATGCAACAAATTCGTCTATTGCACAAGGATATTTTTGGAAACCTATCTACATGTGCTATTGTGCCTAAAAATAAAAGGTTATTCCTTGAAACTAAACTGTACCACAAATGAGCCATTTGATCTCAAGTATAATGTTAAACATACAAGATTATGTCGAATAAAACATTTTTGCTTATAGAACTTTTTGGTAATCCCAGTTTTCTCACAGTTAATTTCGTGGATTTTATAGGAAATTTGGAAAATTTGTATCTTTAATAGATAATAAATGTATTGAAGCATTGTAAAGGTATTGTCTATTGACAGGTACGCATTTTAGCTAGAAAACAGTTTTAAATTATAAATATTTCATGTCGTCAGTTTTTTTAATTATCATCTTGTAACCAATGATTTTCTCTATTTTGACTTAGTTATTAACTGGGAATAAAAGAAATTCTTTTACAGTAAAAGAAAGAATTTGAAGGTCTCTTGAAAATTTAAATTTTTCCATTGCACTGTTAAAATTTTAACCCTTTAAAGGATCATTTACAAATTGTGAATTACAATGGATTTAATCAAGTATGAAAGGTTCACACCCTTTTGTATTAATTTATCTTTTAAAATTCTTCTCTTCTTCGTTTTCATATCTACTTGGTATTCTAACTGATTATCTCATTGTATCACTGTTTTTTTTTTTAATTTAACATTTTATATACCAATTTTTTTTTTGGATCTGAAAATTATAAACCCTTTTAAGGGGCCAATTTGGAATAGCTGTAATGTAAGGTAATTACTTTTTTTTTTGGTTATTTCGGTACATTTAAAAATTTTTGAATATAACATGTCAGTGATTTTTTATAAATTCTAATGTTATAGACAACTCATCAATGTAGTTTGCAATCCAATATAGTTCTTAACATATGCTAATTTTAACATAAGCCAAGTTGACATAAGTTTTTCCTAAACTAATTCCCCATGAATTCTTATTTTAAGATAACCTCTATTATCCATTTCTGATGCCATAACTACCAAACAATAGCTCACTTGTCATTTCCTGTTTTTATGTAGAATAATTAATATGGGATTTATTTTTGTCCCCAAAAATAATTCATTGTTATAATAATGTATGTGAGCCTTTCAGTTGAGAGAATGACCAACTCCAATTTCTTCATTGATCACTTCATTCCGAAACGCCAAATCTGTAGATAAATCTTGAAGTAACCAATATTTACAAACTTGATAACATGAGAATAAAGGCCATCATTTATCTTTATAATTCTATATCTTGCCCCTAGCAGAGATAACTTCTTTAATTTTATAGATATAGTCACAGTCATAAAATAAAATTTCTTTTAAGATATTTATGTCTGCATTATAAATTTAAAATTTGAATTTAATAAATACAGCATCGATTATCTAAAGTAATGTTGTCAGGAATGGTTCACATAAATATTGAAATTTTCTAAAATCATACATAAATATACATATATCTAATTATCTATTGTACTATAATACATATAGATAACAAATATATATTGAACCTCTAAGTTCATTGAACAAGCATACCCTTACGATTATATAAATGCTGATGAAATCGGCAATTATTAAATTTTTCTTCTATGAAAAATGTGTTTTTATAAAATTAATAAGTATTTTTTTGGATGATTTGATTAGATGAAGTGCCACTTTTTTTTACAATAAATAAAACTTAATTTAATTTTATAAAACAATTAAGCTATTATTTGACTTTGAAATTGAATCACTATCACATTTTCTGATTCAATGATCATTTTACAGCTGGGTTTGGAGTCGACAATTTTTTTTTTTTTCCAAGCAGTTCTATAGTTATTATAATTGATTTTGAATTTTGAAGCTTGATTTATACTTACAAATTTAAGTTGATCTTTGGCTTTTAAAAATAACGATTGCTCACTGAGTCGTTCGGAATTAAATAAACTATAATGATCAAATTGGTATTAAAAGAAAATATTCATCAGAAAATAAAAACTACCTTTCAGAAGTTACATTTTAATGTTATATTTGGGCATTTCATTCAAATTTATTACTGCTTCTAATCCCCAATAGATATGTTATGTAACATATTTGGCCTGGTGTATTAAGGATAATATTAAAAATTGTTCACCGAAGAATGTTAACTTAACATATGTTAACAGCTAATAGTCGACACCTGAACACTTGGATAAAATTCTGATTTTGAAATTAAACTCTTTATCCACCAAGGAGATGAAATTTTTATATATTTTTTCTAAGCAAAAATTCCTAATGTTTTTCAGAAATAAAGAAGTTCTTTTGCTACGTTTATAACAACATTCTTCATCTACACCTGCGGACTCAAAATATATCATGGATTATTATTATTAATAGTGAAATGTTTATTCAAAAATATTCGTCTCAATATGATTTTTTTCACTGGTGATGAAAAATAAGAATCACTCTAGATAAAAATCATCTAATGATTTTTAATAATTCTGATCAAATTTGATTGAATTGGATTTTTTAACCATCAATTTCAAATCTGTAGTAAACAAAGCTGTTTCTGAGAAACAATTAAGGTTAGCTTGGCTTCCCTCATTATGGAGAAAATCAGTTTATTTTTCATTTAATTTTATTTAAAGTAAATATAAGTTTAACAATAGAAATAAGTTATTAGATAGATCATCAATTTAATTTATTTATTTAATGTCATTTTATGCCACAAAGTCTAACCAGATGGTGCTGCAGTGGGAGCCCTAAATTTTGCCTATCCTGGTATAATTAGGATAACGAACTTTCATGACCACCTGATATCGTACAGGCTCGGGATCTCCATTTTTTGTCCCATCAGGAGGACCTCATAGCCAAGGATTTTTTACTCCCTTTAAAAAAAAAAATCCTAGGGCCACCTGATCTATCTAATGAAAATAAATTGATTTGGAAAATATATAGATTCCTATAATTGATGAATATCCGGATAATTGACCCTCCTCCACTGTCTCTTGATTTCACCACCATTATAAGTTAATATTTTTCCATTATCAATACAACATAATAAATTATAGTAATTGTTTACAAAACTCAAAGCTTTCTTAATAAATTCATTTATTTCCTTTTATCAAATAATAATAGTAATAATAATAATAATAATAATAATAAAGGCTAAACGAATCCGAAGGTTCGATGCCGACACCTCAACTCGCTCCCTGCACACCTCCATCCATCGACCGATCCACCTTCCAGAGCCAACTTCGATAGATCCGCCCTTACACAATCCTCCCACCTCCGTCTCGGCCTGCCCCTCGGACGTTTCCCATCCGGCACCGCGCTTATTAATCTTTTCGGAATTCGTTCAAAGCCAAGTTTCGCAATTTTACACGCCCATTTTATTCGTCTTGCTGCAATCAGGTCAATTATATTTACCGGGTAAAGCTCGCTCAGTTCGGCGTTATGTAAGCGTCTAAATTCTCCGGTTAGTTCATCCCTCTTCGGTCTGAATATTCTGCGCAATACTTTATTTTCAAAAACTCTAAGTCGTTGCTCATCCCTCAATGTCAGCGGCCATGTTTCCTTTTATCAAAACTTATATTATTTTAATAGTTATTTAACTTTGATTCCAGTGATTGTACTTTTTTTCTTTAAAAAAAAAAAATAAATAAATAAAATTAATGTACTAACCGATGCACCTTTTCTAACTTAAAGCAATTGAATCATCTCCGTGTCCTTCTTCCACTTGAAACCCATAGACTTCTGGTCACATCCCTGATATTTCCCCAATTTGGCTATTGCTGTACGGTCTATAGGGGTATCATCGGGAATCTCGAAGCAAAAATAAAACGTCTGATTAATTGTTTCGTACGATTCATCTTTAGGATCCCAAGAGACGTCTCCATCTCACCTTTTTATGAAAAGTTAAAGTGGCTATAACCAACCTACCGTCACAAATGCCTCCTAGCATCATTTCTTTACCAAGTTATCCGATCTAGCCGTCCTTCATATACCCTCGAACTCCTTTAGCCCAAATCCTCGGTTCATTCCCGCAATACCTGGTCATGGCCTTCAGATATATGTATACCGGCCCACCGAACGTCAGCTTTTGAAAGATCTTTCATATTCAGGTCCTGATCCGTATGGAATTCCATTCCCCCTTTTATCAATCCAGTTTCCCGAAAAATTGTAAATAGAAACTTCCATCCAAATTTTGCAGCTGAAGTTATTATTTTTCAATTTAAGTTCTGTTCATTTTATTTATAGTTATGTATGTACGTGCACATTTAAGTATTGTTACGTTTGCTAATTATTTTTATGTATTGTTATGCTTAAACTTAGTACAAGAAATTTTCCTTTTTATATCATCCTTGTACCGGAACAATCAAATAAAGAATTTATTATTATTATTATTATTATTATTATTATTATTATTATTATTAACTAAAACTTATTATTTTAGGTTGGCTGTTTAAAGTCGCTCTTACAAAGCCTGAAGAATTAGATAAATTAATGAGTGAAGAAAACTATGGAAAATATTTAAAAACAGCTCAACATTAAATCATGTTGATATTATTTTATTAATATTTGTGAATCTAGTGAGTGTTTGTTGTTAACCAAATTTAATACTTTTCTAGTCTTTTAAAAAGACTATTTATTGTTGTTATTTTTTTTTTTTTGTAGTCTTTCAAATAATATTAATTGTTTTATCGGATGCCATTAAATGATAAATATTTTTAGTTACATTTTATTTTCCTGATGTTATGTTTTTATTATTTTTATAACATGACCAGCACATCATAATCTACCTTATTTAATGACGGAATGTATTTACATCTTTATTCATGACACTTGGCTTGTTATTCTCTTTATAACCTATCCTCTCACACTTAGTGGTCTTATTTTATGTTAAAATTCATATTGAAATTAAACCTATAAATATTTAATAAGGTTGAGAAATTTGTCATTTTTAGATTCAAATAATGTATATTTAAATATAGTCATTTATTATTTTTAAATAATTTTATTAGAAGAGAAAACATTGACCCCAACCGGAAATCGAACCCAGCTCCTTTGCATTTCATCTACGCTTCAATGTGACGAAACCTGGCGTGTGGGATTACTGAAGAGAAAAACTTCGAAATAGCTGGGATTAAACCCACCGGTAGCTCAGTGGTGAGATTCCTGCGACAGAGTTGCAGAGGACCTGTGTTCGATTCTCGGCCATGGTCAATCTCTACTCTTATTATAAAATTGTTAAAAAAATAAAAATTAATGATTCAAATAATGATTTTTGGACCATTTTTTGGTTAGATTTACAGTAAACATGTAAATTCCATTTTTCCTTTTTCTTCTTCTTCTTTCTTCTTCTTATTTCTTTGGATGTTCTATATTTTTTCTATTATGTGTATTTTTTCAGGAAAATTTTATACATCCAACACATTTCCATTCTAATTGTCATCTTTATTTTTCTAACATTTGTACAACGTTTCGGACTTGTTTGTCCATTTTCTAGTACATATCTAAAAACATTTTTCATTCCATTAAAACACAAATATATGAACATTATATTACACTCTAAAAACAATTTTACCACATACAGAACTTTTTATTTTTAAATTTAACTTTTAAAACCTTCATTCAGTCAATCATGTCAAAAAAACATTCTAAAAGTATTTTATAAATAACTAGCCAATATCACAAATAAGAGTTATAAAATGGACATACCTTAACTTCCTACTACATTAACACTTTGAAATGTCAATTTAAATTAAAAAAAACTAAATTTAAATTTTTAAAAAAACTACGAGTGTCTCCTCACTATTCATTCGCTCATCGCTTTATTGTTGACCAGTCCCCACTTTTTTTCCTCCCTCCCCTCTTCATCTAAACCCTTATCTTTATCCCCACTCTTTTATATTTTAATTTTATTAATAATTTCTGCATAATGGGTTCCTATTCCCCCTATATCGCTTTTATAATTTACTGTGTTTATTAAGTTTTTAGTTATGTGGATTGTTTCTTTTAACTTTCTTATTTTATTATTTTGTTCTCTATCTATTATTTTTACATCATCGAATTCAAATTCATGGTTTTGTGTTATGGCATGTTTAGCCAACGCTGATTTATTTATGTTTTTTGGGTTGCTGGTGCTATTTTTATGTTGTGCTATTCTCATTTTAAATTTTGTGATGTTTCCCCAATATAGTATTTATCTTTACAATTCTTACAGTTTATTTTATAAAGTAGGAAGTTAAGGTATGTCCATTTTATAACTCTTATTTGTGATATTGGCTAATTATTTATAAAATATTTTTAGAATGTTTTTTTGACACTGAATGAAGGTTTTAAAAGTTAAATTTAAAAATAAAAAGTTCTGTATGTGGTAAAATTGTTTTTAGAGTGTAATATAATGTTCATATATTTGTGTTTTAATGGAATGAAAAATGTTTTTAGATATGTACTAGAAAATGGACAAACAAGTCCGAAACGTACAAATGTTAGAAAAATAAAGATGACAATTAGAATGGAAATGTGTTGGATGTATAAAATTTTCCTGAAAAAATACACATAATAGATGTAAATCCGTAACTTGCATTATTGCTGTCCCATTAAAAAAAAATGCTACCTATTATTATTCAAAGTGAAGGTAACAACAAGCAACTTACGAAATTCATCAATAGTTAATTACTCCCACTGCACAAAATTTGAACATAGACTTGTGATTGATTCTATTCATTCACTGCGTGGCTCTATCCATTGTATGTATGCTTACCGATTGCATTAGAAATATAGATAAAATCCATAAGAGATCAACAGAGTAAAATATATCTTTAAAATTTTAAAGCTATTTGAGGTAATCATATTTTATTAATGTTTATTGATTGAACAAATTTAGTTGAGTTAAACTGTAATTTCATCATAACTATAATTTTTTTTCTTTGATTTAGTACATAAAATAAATGGCTCTGAATTTGGATGAATTATTCAGATATTTATTTATTTGAATGAAAAAAAAATAATTTTGAATCCTAATCCCTCATTTTAGGGCACTTTATCCAGAATAATGTTACAGTAAATCTACATATAGCCAATAATTTTTAATTTGTAATCTATTTAATTAGAAGATATAGTTTCGACCACAGCCGGGAATCGAACCCAGGTCATCTGCATCTATGTCGCAGCGCTCTTAACACTGAGCCAACCGTGTGGCCGTCCCGTGATCCAATCTTTCTCTTCTGTGATCCCTCCCACCAGGTCTCGCCACAATGTAGCGAAGTACTGGGGGGTTGAACAATTGTCCAAACAGATGGGACTTACGTCAAAGATATACATTGTATGTATTTATTAGTTATCGTTAGATAATTAATTTATAATTTTTAATCTATTTAATTAGAAGATTAAAGTTTCGACCCCGGCCGGGAATCGAACCCAGTCTGTCTACGTCCCAGCGCTCTAACCGCTGAGCTAACCGTGGGGCCGTACCGATTCCCTTTAAAATTATAAATTAATTATCTAAAGATAACTAATAACTACATACAATGCATATCTTTGATGTATGTCAACTAGATCCCGTCTGTCTGGACAATTGTTCAACCCCCGGTACTTCGCTACGTTGTGGCGAGACCTGGTTGGAAGGATCACAGAAGAGAAAGATTCGATCACGATCGGTACGGCCCCACGGTTAGCTCAGTGGTAAGAGCGCTGCGACGTAGATGCAGAGGACCTGGGTTCGATTCCCGGCCGTGGTCGAAACTTTTATCTTCTAATTAAATATATTAAAAATTATAAATTAATTATCTGACGATAACTAATAACTACATACAATGTATATCTTTGACGTATGTCAACTAAATCCCGTCTGTCTGGACAATTGTTCAACCCACCGGTACTTCGCTACATTGTGGCGAGACCTGGTGGGAGGGATCACAGAAGAGAAAGGTTGGATCACGGAACGGCCCCACTACATACCAATAATTTTTAAATTCTTATTCTTTTTGGTCCAAGTTCAGCTTTCAGCTTGAATTTTACTTGTGGATTTTGCTTATCTCTCTTATCCAGAGAGAATTAATTTTTTTTTTTCGAATTGTAGATTATTTAGCTATAAATTCACCGAAAAATACCTGGAGCCAAACGTCACAAATATTTGGCATTTTCTCTGAAGGTAGGAGATATGCAGGATTTCACATGGAGGAAAGCTGTCAAAGGACAGGTGTTTTGATTAAAAGAGTTCAAATCTTCTCTTACCTTGATTGCCAAGTCTCAGAGAAAGAAATGTAAATGGTTAGAGAACAGGGGATCCATGAATCCAGCACGAAATTTGGGGGGTCATGTCCCTCATCTCTCATAATCATGTGGCCGACAGCACCATTTTTTTAATGAGATTATTACCTTGTATTAAGAAGGACTTCGATCTAAACAATCTAAAGCATTATGTTCAGCGCTATTTACAAGCTAATTGTATTAGCCGCTTAAAAATACAAAAAAATTGAAATGCCAAAATATTTAGGGAGGGGTCATAACCTCTGTGACTACTGGATTCACCTATGATAGAGAAAAAGGTCAAAAACAGCCTGCAGCATGAGGAAAGGAGAACCTGAGGTCTGAGCTAGGACAGTTACTGAGATAAAATTCTTTTGTTACATGGGTTCAGATTTTTGTTTTTGTTGAGAGGTTTGAGACCAAAAAAAAAGAAAAAGCATTAACAATTAGTTTTAGAAATGTTCCAACCCTTTGAAGCTAAATATTAATCATATAGGTCTGAGTCTGAGTAAAGTACCAAGAGCCATTAAAAAATCCAGGAATTATCTCTCTCTGTATTTAGTGAAACACCTAATTCTTTCCTATAAAACACTGCCTTCAACATAGCGTAGCTAATGATTCAAATACGAAGGATAGATGGTAACGGGTCGGTTGACTCGGTGTCGGGCATGTGTGACCAGACCTTTAATCGGATACTTTTCCAAGTGCTGAAATCACAGCACTTGATTGAACAGTACAATTCCAGAGCAATGTCTTCAGTTAGTCAGGTTGCAGCTGTGGAAATCAAGAGAAGTGTTCCTGTGATAAAAAGTAATTCAGCAAGATATTGTGGGTGTTGGGTTTTTGGATAAGAAGAACCAGAGATAAAAGAAAAAGAAAACAACTGATTTTATTACAAAAAATAAAAGACAGTCCAAAACAAAATAAAAATAAAGTTCCTCTTCTCCTCCTCCAGTGATCCCAATTTTCTGCAATTAAGACAGCGGTGAGCTGATCTAATCTGAAGGGGAACCCAACACTGTTGCGAACTGTAACGAAATGAATTGTGAGAGAGAAGCCTGGGGAGGTGGACCTTAACCTAGGGTTACAGAAACTGGCACTCACCTGATATTTAGCCGGAAGCTGATTACCGCACCCCTGAAGACCGCCTGGAAACAGCCGAAGAACCGCTTTCTGCCCTTTACTGCACCCTTGAAGTTTTCCTTTAAACAGCTGAAGATGCTGGGTCCTTCGCTGAGAGGTGCAAGTTGATGCGGGTGATCCGGCTAACAGTATTCTGCGTTCGGCTAACTGCCAGCTCTGCAGGGTTCCCCAACTCAGCTCACAATTTAGCATGTAAATTACAAAGACAATTAATAATTTGTAATGGAATAAGTCTTTAGCGGAGGTACAATCCAAGACTGTTAAATAAAAATAAACGATTGCTAGACTATAACTAATTATAGCTAAGTTACAAAGAGTAGCTGGCCAGCTAATTAAAGACATGTATACAAGATTATCAAAAGAAACATTTTTAAGCAATATAGTTACGATACAAAGTTTCCGTAGTGAAGACTGGTGTAACAGAATCGCTGGGCTGCGAGGAGGAGTCACCTGCAGGCTGACAGCTGATGCAAAGTGAAGACAGTGGAAAGAAGTTCTCCTCAGCGAAGGAACCACAGCGAGTTGGTCAATTTTGGTCCTGGTTGCCCCAACGAAGTTCTCCCCTCGGAAGATGGCGGTGAAGATAGCCAAGATGGCGGCGGTTCGAGACAGTGACCGTAAGACTCAAGATCTTGCTTCTTCAAAGGGCAAACGCAAAAAGACGGAAAGGAAATCCCTGCCCGGGGTTTTATAGGGCCAAGGGATTAAGCTCTGCAGTCGGGTGGCCGATTGCAAAAGCTTCAAGAAACTCACAATATATAATCTTTAAAATGACGGAAAAATACTATTATAAGCATGTCAAAAATAAAAGCTGGTACTTAAAAGTGCTTTTAGATTTTACCGAACATAACTAGACAGCCAAAATTGCTCAAAGCGAGAAAAACGAAAATTAGAGAAAAAACTCAGCGAGTGCTTTGAGCTTTTGAACGTGAATACGTAACCTGTCGCAAAGATAACCATCAATAGTGATAAATGCTTGAATTCTCACAAATAAGCCGGGTTTCAGTGAAAAACCTATTGAAACATAATCTAGACAGTGTAAAAAGATGACACAAGTGTTTTTATAAGAAAAACATCGCGGGAACATAAAATTGGCAAACCACGTTGTAAGTACATGTTTTAATTTAGTAAATTAGAACGCTCTGGGAGTTTTAACCATTTGGAATTGCTGAATTAAGGAAAATTAACGTGTTTAAATATAGAAAGCAAAGCCAAAATCATCTAGAAAGGCAAAAAACATAAACTCAAAAGTTCACTTAGAATGTTTAAAAGGTTTAATTGTTTTGAAATGAATGAATAGCTGAAAATTAGTATGTTTAAATAAGTCATAGATGTTAAACATAAAATCATATTCTTCTATAAACATAAAGCCAAATTTTTTAGGAACAAAAAAATTCTTAAGTTTGATAAAAACTTAACAGTGGGATTTTTTTTTATCATAATAAAGAATGGATTAATACAACGAAATTTCGAAAGCAGTACATTCACATTGATAAAATTTAATAACTAATACTATGTTTTATGTATGAGCAAGGGGTTGTATTAAGAATAAGCCTGGGCGGATCCAGACTGGGTTAATGGGGGCTGCAGTCTGGAAGAGGGTCAGCTCTTTTACCTACTTGTTCCTTTCCAACAACTAAGACTCAACTTGTTCTGCACATTATTTGTTCTTTACCTTACTTCCTTACTTTTATTAAAGTTATAATACTGTTCACTAAACAGAACAATTTATTTGAGAAAATATAACTTACTATTTTTATTGTATTGTATTTGTGTTTTGTTCATATTGTAATGTACTTGTATTGTATTTGTAAATTGTAATCCTATGTTAATTTTATTGCAGTGTATTTAACTGCATTTTATTTTTGTTGCAATTTTGTAAATATTCTATTACAGGGCGAAAATGACCTGAGTGATCGAAAAGCCCGAAATTGTATATATATATCGATAAATAAATAAATTATAAATCTTTAAATAACAAAAATTGGTACTACTTTTGAACAGTTGCTCACGCGTCGTTCACTAAGGCGCCCTTCAAAGTAAGGCCCTATCTCCACTGAAAAGGACCCTTTTAGGGGTTTATTTATCTCTGAAGAGCGAGCGAAGCGAGCGGGACTCGAAAGCTAGGATCTATTAAAGCTGATCAAGGCCTCTTTTTAACAGAAAAAAGCGCGATGGGAGTTCGACATCATGGTCACATAACCTCTCAAAACAGGCCACGCCCAGGAGCCAATCTTCAGAACTACTACCCAAAGGAGGGGTTCAGCTCCAAAACCTTCCCCCTGGATTCACCTTTGAATAAAAGCGAATTCCCATCGCATTCTTTACAGTCAGAAAGGGGTATAATCTGCTTTAACAGTTACCAGTTTTCGACTACCGCTCTCAATGCTCGTTCTTCAGAGATAAATACCAAAAACAATTACAAAAGGGGTCCTATTCAGTTGAAATTAGGGATTCACTAAACCCTCCATTTTAGCCTCGCTTAGAAGTAAAATAGCAATACTCTGGGCGTCACCGCGCTCCCCCCAATATTTTGGGAGGGGACAACTACTTCGACTTTAACAGACATAAATTGGTCAGTTTTTAGTCACGAACCTTAAAAAAACATCGTTGAAGGAGGAACTGAATGCCCCAACAGTTGTTTTTAGGCGTTATTATTTCGGTAAAGATACTGAAGAGCGGCTGATGGGCGTGGCCTGTTTTGAGAGGTTATGTGACCGTGATGTCATCGAATTCGCATCGCCTTTATTTCAGTTAAAAAGTGCCTTGATTGGCTTCAATAGATTCTAGATTTCGACTCCCGCTCGCTCTTCAGAGATAAATAAATCAAAAAGGTTCCTTTTCAGTGGAGATCGGGCCTTACTTTGAAGGGCACTTTTGTATTTGTAAGGATACAATAAATAGAAATAAGACCTGAAATTAGGCTTTTATTCACAATATACTACATAGGTTACTGAAAGAATGTAAAATGAATTTTAACAACATACATGTATGTTAACAACTAATAGTAACAATTAAATTCGATTGTAATAATTCCAGTTCATCACAGGCATCTTAGTGAACGGCGCATAATCCGCACTTCAGTATTTATACCGTTATTTCAACTTTCAACCTCTCGATTTTTATCTATCCTCTCTATTAAAACATTCAGTTTGCGCCCCCAACAATTTGGTCCTGGTGAAGCCTCTGGCAATACTTTATTTATTTATGTTTCCCTTGTAGATTTGCACCTGCGATGTGGCGCATCGAGCAAATTTGGTCACTGCTGCTTTTGACTCTGACTTTCTTGCATTATAATGTACTAAAGTAAGAGGTCTCTTGGCCACCTTCGTTTCAGTCGACGTAGAGGCTGGCCAGGTAACAGGGAGGAGGAAAGGGAATGGATGAGTGGGTTAGGGTGATGTAGTGTTGAAGAGTGGAATGTTTGATATTGGTCGTGTATGAAAGATTTTACTGTCGGTATGTTCATGTCATTGTGCAGTTATTATTCGAAATAAACCAAGGTGCATTCGTGATGCACCTGAGAATTTTTGATTGTGATGTTTGTATTTTGTTGATGTGGATGTCTTTCGCGGAACCCCAAAGTTCTGCTCCATATGTCCAAATAAGTCTTAAAATAGTCGTGTAAATTATTCGCTTGTTTCTTAAGGCGAGGAGAATCATGGAACATATTTCAGTAATATAAAAAAAAATCTTTTACTTAAACATACTGTATGTTTATGTATGTTACATACATACCTATCCATCACAATGTAGATAAGGTTATGTTAAAAATGAATAAAAAAAAAGATAGAACACAATCGCCAGCGAATGCGAAAGATTATTTAAAGAAATCGGAAACATGTATGGGATTCGTTAACAGGAAATACTAAAAAAATAGTTAAAATAATTTAAGAATAATGCAGGCTGTGGCCATTCCAAGTAGGTATGGAAATCGATACCAAATATAGAGCAAAAGTTGATTCGCAGTGGCAATACTAGTATAAAAGGGTTGCAAAGAGAAGCTGAAAGGATGGGGCTATCCATAAATGAGGAAAAAACAAAAATAATGGTGCTCAGGAAGAAAACACCTATAAATCCTCCAAGGCATTATGTAGTGGGACGATATTTGTTTCAATGCGTATCCAGTTTTAAGTACCTCGGCTCCATCGTTAATGACCGGCTGGACGAACAAGAAGAAATACGTAACCGTATAATGGGGGCTAACAAAGCATATTTCGCCCTAAGAAGTTTCCTACGGAGTAAGCTACTTAGTGTACGTACTAAAATGATCGTATACAAAACAATTATCCGTCCTATACTGACCTATGCCTGTGCAACTTGGACCCTAAGCAAAAACCTAGCCGAAAAGATTGACAGGTTTGAAAGGAAAATATTGAGGCGTATCATGGGGCCAGTTAGAGAGAACGGCGCATATCGATTAAGGAAGAACGAAGAGATCTACGACCTTTTCGACGATCTCCGAGTCTCTCATTTTGTGCGAATTCAGCGCTTAAAATGGCTGGGACATGTTATCAGAATGGACGAAGGTAGAGCCGCGAGGAAACTATATTATGGGACCCCGGATGGAGTCAGACCACGTGGAAGACCGAAGGGAAGGTGGAAGGACTCCGTGGCTGAGGACTTGAGGAAAGTTGGAGTATCCATGAGACATGCTGCTGACCGAAATGTTTGGGAAGGGGCGGTTGAGAGGGCCAAGGGCAGCTTCAGGCGCCTGTCGAGCCGATAAATAAAAAAATAAAAAAATACTAGTATAAAAAAAATGGGATGGTCTATTTTTACTTTCACTTACCTATATATGAAATATATAGTAAGTGGAAGTATTGCGATCGTGAAAAAATTCGACTTCCGGTTTTCAACGGAAATACACCAAGTCCCGCGAAATGGTCTGTGTGTGTGTGTGTCTGTGTGTATGTGTGTCTGTGTGTGAGTGTGTGTGTGAACAGACTAGCTCAAAAACTATAAGCCGTGCGATCCTGAAATTGGGTATTTAGAGTAGGTATATGCCCGCGATGTGACAGCATAAATTTCATCAAAATTACTTAAAGGGAGGGGGTACTTTACTTAACAACTTTTTAGGTTTTTTTCGATTTTCTCAAAAACGGCTCTAACGATTTTGATTAAACTGAGTATTTCATCTATTTATATGCCCGAGATATGACTGTAAAAATTTCATCAAAATTGATTAACCGGAGGGGGGACTTTACTTAATAAATTTTGTTACATTTTCACGTGTTTTTTTTATTTACTCTAAATCGGCTTTAACGATTTTGATCAAACTGGGTATTTGATGTATTAATATGCCCGAGATATGACTGTAAAAATTTCATCAAAATTGATTACCGGAGGGGGGACTTTACTTAATAAATTTTGTAACATTTTCACGTGTTTTTTCATTTTCTCAAAAAGGGCTCTAACGATTTTGATTAAACTTAGTATTTGATCTATTTATATGCCCGAGATATGTCTGTAAAAATTTCATCAAAATTGATCAACCGCAGGGGGCACTTTACTTAATAAATTTTGTATCATTTTTACGTGCTTTTTTTATTTACACAAAAACGACTTTCTCGATTGTGACCAAACTGGGTATTTGATGTATGTATATGCCAAATATGTGATAGCCAACATTTCATCAAAATTGATCAACCGAAGGGGGGACTTTACTTAATAAATTTTATATCATTTTCACTGGGTTTTTTATTTACTCAAAAACGGCTTTAACGATTAATAAAAATAAGATATGAATGTAGAAAAATGTGTCTGAAAAAACTTATCTAAGTAAGTTGGTAAGTGAAAGTTGTGTGTTGCGCGCACGCACCAGATTTTTAAATTTTGTCCCCGTAATGTCCCAGAGGTATGTTTCCGAAAAATATGGTTTCTAAAGTGCAATTATTTTAAAATTTAATAACCATATATTTTTGACATGTTTTTACATGAAAATAGAAAGAAACACTCGAAATTCAAATTATTTCTACACTTAGGAATAACTGGGTTAAACGAATCAATCTTTTCCTCTATATTTGGTATCGATTTCCATACCTAATTGGAATGTCCACAGCCTGTATTATTCTTAAATTATTTTAACTATTTTTTTAGCATTTCCTGTTAACGAATCCCATACATGTTTCCGATTTCTTTAAATAATCTTTCGTATTCGCTGGCGATTATGTTCTATCTTTCTTTTATTCATTTTTAACATAACCTTATCTACAATGTGATGGATAGGTATGTATGTTTAAGTGAAAGATTTGTTTTATATTACTGAAATATGTTCCATGATTCACCCTTCGTTTAGCCTATTCAATCTTTAATACTTTAATGCTGTTATAAAAGAATAAATTATTGCCTGGTTACGACATTCAATTGATTTATTATGAACTGAAATTTATTTTTATTATTTAACATATAAATACATAGTAAGGTTAATAACAACAACGGTAACATAGTTACAACCTTCCTTTTGTAAAGTGATTTGTTTACATTTTAGTTTCGATTTTATGTCAGAAATGCCTGTATTTAAAAATCATTTTGAGTCAAATAGTAACAGTGAACCTCCAAAGAAACCTAATAAGACCATCAGACTGAATATAGATTTGACACAGATTAATAGGGAGGGCAGTGTTATCCTAAATTATAATAAATTATTGAATGAAGAAAGGGCTAGGATTGAAAAAAGGGAGAGAGGTGACACTAGAGATGGTAAATCTGAGAAGGATAGTAAAAAATTGAAGTTCTCCGACAATAGATATATTCATAGTTATGCAGAATTGGGTGCTGGGTATGATGATGATGATTCCTTTATAGACAATACCGAAGCTAATGAAGAAGGATTGCCGGAAAACATGGACACTAAATATGGTGGTTATTACATTAATTCTGGTGAATTGGAATTAAAGAAAACAAGCAGGCAAGAAACGTCATCTTCTTCTGGAAGTTACGATTCTAGTGGTAGTGATTCTTCGTCTGAGGAAGAAGTAAAAAAGCCTCCAGTAAAGAAGGACCCGCAAGATTCAGGGGATTCAAAAAAACATACTAGCGATACAGAAGTTAAAAAGAAACCTAAAGTGATAAATGTACCATTAAGGGAAAAGAACAACAGTGATAGTATGTACTCCCTCTCGGCAATGAAATACTATACTCAAGACAATTAGTGATGTACATAAATGAACAAATATCTGTGTATAATGTATAAACAATTATATTATAAAGTATTAAATTTTTCGGTCATCCTTCGATTTTTTAAAGACAACCTGATCTCCTGCACTGCCATTTCTGAAGTGTACCTGTATGTAAAGTTTTTATAGTATTATTCTTATTTTGGCAATGTGTTCTGGATATTGGAGTGTATGAATTGACAAAGTTTTGTTTGATTTTATATTATTTGTTATATAAATAATTGTTTCTTACTGAAAATATTGTTTTAACTTTTCCTTATAATTTTGAAGTTATTGAGGTGTTGGTTTATGTTGAACCTATTTCTGTTAATATATTTTTGTTGTTACTTTCTTTCTGCGTTTACTGAACTTACAAAATTAGTTATTGTTTTTCGTCTTATTTTCAAATGAATAGTAAAACTCTTGTACATAAAAAATGTTCAGTGATTAAGTTAATAGAGATTCTGTTTGGTTGATAGGTTTGTCAGTAACACTTCATAGAATCTCAAAAGAATGATGAAGGTAATTAGTTGATTGTAGAAGTATATGTGATGGAGATGGTTGGGGGTGCGGTCAAATGAAACACTGTACGTGCAATAACATATATATTGGGCCAACGTTTCGACCCGACATTCAGGTTACCATCAGGGCTAAATATGAAACAAGATAGCAACAAATAAAATATATGAAGAAAAGAAGAAAAAAAAATATATACATATATACACACATGAAAATGAGTTAATAATTACAGAATAAAATAATATGAATAAAATTTTTTTGGAATTAGATATTAAGAAAAGAATATGTATAAAACTTTAGACGTATAGTAAAATATTGTTTTGTTTTCGAATGAAGATATGGATGACAAGATATGGACCATCTGCACCACAAAAATCTTAAAAGAAGCTGAATGTGTCATAAAATTTGCAGTGGCGACTCATCTTGGTATGATTCCTCCAACTTTGAAATTCTAAATCACCCAGTTCAGTCTCTACTGCTTTAACTTTTTATTACGATTCAGAACATTTTAAATTAAAAAATCAAATATGTTTTGTTTTTAATCTCCAAAGCAATGATTAAACTTTTTAATACATGTTCTATGTGTTCGATGTTACAATATGCATTCAAACTTTTGTTAATTTGTATCAATAAGATTGTGGCGATTTAATTGCAGCTGTTATCTACTATTTACAAAATGATGGTAAGAAAAAAATGAAAAGCTATCGCTTTGTTACCTGTCATGTTCTTTCACTTAATTTCCATTTTCATGCTTGGAAGCTTTCCTATGTCGAGGGCTGATTCAGGCTATTATAACAGTATTAATGATTAACTGGCACTATTAAATTTCAACTATTAATACAGGAGCAGAGTCTCTTGCTCCCTGTTATCCATGAATAATGAATTTTAGCATAATGAATTTGAAATAATATTTGAATAGAATGAATTTGAATAGAATAATGAATTTGAATAAAATTAAATTTTATTATTTAAAAAAAATTATTATCTTCTTATGCAATGTATCACATTCTGTTAAAAAAAAAATTATTTAAAAATAAATGATCAGTCATTCAGATATAGTTATAAAATAGCAATATTTGTTACATCAATCCAATCAATGGAACTGGCGAGACTTTCCATTCATAGAATATCTGCGGAATTAATTGCTAAAGCTTCCCAAATTTTATTGTAAAAGAAGCTAGCATTTTATTTATAAAATGTAATGAAAATTTTTATTTTATTCTGCAACATTTAGTCTCCAAAGAACAACATAATTCACAAATAATTAAGGCAACATTCCTCTGTTTGGTTGTAGTACATAGAGTTATTAAAAGCTATATAACAACTTATTATCAATAAATGAATAGATATTATAAGTTGAATTTATGCAGATTTAGTAAAAGTATGAAATCGAGAAGATTAAAAAGAAGAAAAAATTGCCAAGCCTAAAAATAAAAATAATCTCACATTAATAAGGTGTATTGAAGTTCTAGGAAATGGAGACATAAAAGGTGCTCGATTAAGGCTTGGGAGAAAGCTCAGCAAATGCAGTTAGGTAAGATATTGCAGATCAGTGGGACATGAACTATAAAGAATTTGCCCAAAGAGAATGTGCTATAGGAGGGGATGTACAATTCTGTAGGTTAAGATCTTGTGTTTTAACAGTGGATAAACGCTAGGAGGCCGAGAATGTAGTTGAGTTTCTTTAATTTCTGGGATTGGAATTCCTCTGTCTTCCTTCCTTGGAGATGTTTCCTAAAAATTAGGAAAAAAAAAAAAACTTTCTTCGGAATCATTGGTTAATGTGAGAGTGTCTCGGGAGACAAAGGATAAAGCTTATGAAACACTTCATTAATCTTTTAAGTCTCATCTATTGCTAACGTGATAGACCACCTTACACCAAGCATCCGCAATCTAAGTGTGGAAGGATACGAGAGGATACTTAAAGGACCCGAGTCTTGGAATGGAAGTTATATGAGGGCTGAAATATATGTTTGGGTGATTTAAGATATTTACGGTCCCAGGTAAGGTGTTAATCGAAAGTTATTCTCAGGTTCTTTATTGAGTCTTGGAACTGGATTGGAATGTTATCGGTGTTCATTAGTTGTTAGTAGGGAAGGGTATTAAGGAAAGGTTTTGAGCCTGTCAGCATCGGCTTAGTTTTAACTGGGTTTAGGCACAACTGTTTTCTGTTACACTTCAGTGTATTCTTCAATATCATCCTAAAGTTGGCAAGACGACTCTAGAATGGTGAAAGGATACGTAGATTTGAATGTAACCTGCATTCAAATGATATTAGATGGGAGTATTGTACATTTGGAAAATCATTTATATAAATGAAGAATATGGTAGGTTAAAAAGGGGATCCTAAAGAACACCTCAAAAAAGTAATAGTTATGTTGATAGTGGTTTGTTGCGGATAGTCTCTGATTGAGAGCGGATAGAAAAAGGAATGGAAGTGCCTAAAAAACTATTGGATACAGGTAAGTTATTTATTGAATGATTTTTATCTGAAGAAAAAGGATTGGCCACAGCTGCGAATTGATCCCCGTTGCAGTGCTCTTACCCATTCAACTGCCTGATTGTCCCATCTTCAGGTGTACTGCAGCAATTTTTTTCAAAATATTTACAATTTGATAAAATTAATTTACAATGATTATAAAATTGAAAACCACATCAAATATAAAATTATATATTACGTTACAAACATTTGCTTTTTCTTACCTCCTCACTAATTTTAATTAACAATATTTTAGTTTAAAACAATAGATCAATTTTTTTTTTTTTTTTAATCTCGTCAGTAGTTAAATATTGTCAATGAGGTAGCCTAAAAGACCTGAGAGAGAAATGTGATTGACAATATTCAACTATTGACGAGATTAAAAAAAAAAAATCTGGTGCGTGCGCGCAACACAACTTTCACCTACCAACTTACTTAGATTAGAAATTAATGTGTTTTGTTAATTGCCACTTCTAAAATGAACAGAACAATTTAATTATAACGCATTGGTTTGTCATTAAAGGCGTACGGCGCATGCGTGAGCTCAAGGTGTTTTATGAGTTGACGGAATATTTTTCTTTTTTTCTCCTGTATATGTTTACGTGATTTTCTTCATATATCATATTTAGCCGTTTCTTATTTTTAAGCGTGATGAGAGACAGATAATTTCCCAATATAAACTAAAACAAAGGTACTTTATAGAAAAACAAAAAAAGCCCCTTCCCCATTTAAGCCCCCTCAGAACATTTTAATAATGATAAAGCTTACCTGATATTAAATAACAACTAATTTTCATTAAACATAACGAATTTGATAAAAATCGTTAAAGCCGTTTTTGAGATAATCGATCAAAAAGGTAAAAATTGGACAAAATTTATTAAGTAAAGTCCCCCCTCCTGTTGATCAATTTTGATGAAATTTTTAAAGTCATATCTCGGGCATATAAATACATCAAATACCAAGTTTGATCAAAATCATTAAAACCGTTATTGAGTAAATAAAAAAAACACATGAAAATGATACAAAATTTAATAAGTAAAGTCCCCCCTCAGGTTGATCAATTTTGATGAAATTTTTACAGTCATATCTCGGGCATATTAATAGATCAAATACTCAGTTTAATCAAAATCGTTAGAGCCGTTTTTGAGAAAATTGAAAAAAAGTTATTAAATAAAGTACCCCCTCCCTTTGAGCAAATTTGATGAAATTTTTGCTGTCACATCGCGGGCATATACATACTCTAAATACCCAATTTCAGGTTCGCACGGTTTATAGTTTTTGAGCTAGTCTGTTCACACACACACACACACACACACACACACACACACACACACACACACACAGACCATTTCGCGGGACTTGGTTATTTTGACTCAGGGGACCCCAAACGTGTATTTCCATTGAAAACTGGAAATCGAAAATTTTCACGATCGCAATACTTCCACTTACTATATATTTCATATATAGGTAAGTGAAAGTAAAAATTGATGTATTGTTTTTAACTAAAATATTGTTAATTAAAATAAGTAAGGAGGTAAGAAAAAACAAATGTATGTAATAAAATATGTAATGTAATATATAATTTTAAATTATATGTGGTTTTCAATGTTATATATATATATATATATATATATATATATATATATATATATATATTATATAATAATAATACAATTTTATATTATATTTATTACATGTTTACAGACATCTATACGTCATCTGGTTAGTTCATATTTTTCGTCATTTGTATTTATAATTTTTTTTGTCTGTGTCTTGTCCATGTAGCCTTGAAGAAGTCCTACATTGTTGGGTCGGGACGTTGGCTGCAATAAAATAGTTTAATACTATTTGTAGTTTTTGATCGCCACCCTGTACTATTCTTATATTTATTCAAAATTCGATCGACCATAATTTATCCAATATTTATGGTTTAGGTTGAAATATTCTCAATGAATTTTTTTTTTTATTATTAATGGCCAAATTTTCACCTTGACTGGGATTTTTCGTATAAATGTATTCAACCTTACTTGGAAATATTTTGCATCATGAGTTTGACGTATGAGTTGATGACATCCTGTAAACAATACCATTCTTTTGAGTTTTGCGGGACAATTACTTTGGGAAATTTTTTTTTCAGACACTTTTCTTTTTTTTAATTTATCACTAACAATAAAATAAATTTTAAAAAATGGTATTTTTCATTTCTATCAGGCTTGCAATGATATTACTGTGTAGTTCACCTAATATATGTCCAAATCTTATTGTATTTTACTTTTCAGCATTACAAGTTGAAGTGATTTAGCCATGATGTGATTTCTCAAGAGTGGTTACTCATAGTAAATGCAGTTGGAGCATTAAAACTGATATGATGTAAGGTATTAGTAAATAAGATGGAATATTTGAAAAATGCACTTCGGGTGGCAGAATAAAATTTTTCTTTTAATAAATGAATAATATATTAAGGCCTAAAATACTGACTGTTCTTCTGAAGTGACCTACTTCGTTATTAACCTTTTATTGATGATTGAATTAAAAAAAATATTGCTAAATTATAGACTTGAAATCTGTTCGAGTGCTTTTGATTGTATCAAGCACAGTCAAATGTCTATTAGATCAACTTTTAATTAAAATATAATCTTTCAACTGTATTTTTATCGGTTTTGGCTGTTTCACTATATATTACGATTTTTTTTTTTTTTTATCACCGAAGTACAGGGAAATTAATTTTAATAGAATAGAACCCTTTTTTTTCTTTTTTTTTTTTTTTTTTTTGTATGAATGAACTATCATTAGGGTGTAATGACACTGAAGATCTTGTAAATGATGTGTTATTTATGACCACCCACCCTAGTGCAGACATTTTTTAATTACTTTGTTTTTTAAGATAGAATCCTATTATTAAATTCATCCCTAAATAGTAGTTGTTATTTAACCCTCCATAACTCAAGTTGATTTAATGTTAAAAGAAAGGCTTGATTTGATAATTGATATTTATTGAACACACTAATTTATTATTGAAAGGGTTATGTACAGCACATGGTTCACACATAATAATAATACATATGTATATGTTCAATTATAAGTAACATATATTACTTGGTCACTATAGTAGTAAAATACATACATGTCAGTTTTTCATTTCAGAAAGTGTTAAAATAAAAGCCCTCAACATCCTGTAAACATGCCATTCTTTTGAGCTTCGCAGGACAATTTCTTTGGGAAATTTTTTTTTCAGACACTTTTCTTTTTTTAAATTTATCACTATTAATAAAATCTTCTTCTTCTTCTGTTCAACAACCTGCTAGTGAGTCGAGGTCTCTTCTATCAGTTTCCGCCAGTTGTTCCGGTCGAGTGCGGCCGCCTTCCAGTTTCGAGATCGAAGGAACTCTCCGGCGTCATGTGACACTCCCTCTAACCACCACAGCTTCGGTCTTCCGCGCCGCCATGTCCCATGCAGTACCTCTCCTAGGACCTTCTTGAGGATGGCAGAGTCCTCCATTCTTATAACACGGCCCGTCAAGCGGAGCCTACCCAGCCTGATGAAAGTGAGAGCATCCATATTCTTGTAAAGATGAGCCACTTCTCTGTTGGTTCTCGGTCTTCATACTCCCCCGTCATGAACTCCCTCATAGATACTCCGGAGGACACATCTCTCAAACATGAGGGTCGCCTGCATATCGCCCCTTGTCATCGTCTATGCTTCAGAACCATAGCACAATACCGGGCGTATAAGGGTCTCATACATCAGCATTTTAGTTGACCTTGTGATAAGGTTGCTTCTGAGCTGTGGCCTTAGTCCCAAGTAGCATCTGTTATTCTCTTCTTAATCTCGGATGAGACGTCATTGCTGGTATTTACAACAGAACCGAGATATGTGACTCAAGGTCCCGAGTTGAATCTGGCTTGGCAGGGTTTCTTTAATATTCGGCAACAGTTTGTCTCTTTGGCCGAGAGACTCTTCTGGGGCAAACCCAACCTCTATAAAGTGGGTACCATGAATTGAAAAATTAAGGGGGGAGAACCTGGTGGGTGAGCATGATCATGGTCAATCACATCTGACCAAGAAACAGTGCTTCCTTACAGTACTAAACCCATGACCTTTCATGAGTTTTAGTGCTATTAATTATTTATTTATTGCCATCCCTACCGTGCCTGAAAGGCAATACGGGTTTTGGCAGCAGTTGGATGCTATCCATTTGTGGATAGCAACCAACTGCTGCCAGTAAAACAATAACACAATTTTTCATGAGCTGTGCACACAGCCTGCTCTTCTAATTTATGATCCACTTTCTTCAGCCACTGCCCTCTCTGGTGGTCTTCCGGGTACAGGACCTTCTCTCATCCCCAACGAGAAGTGCGTTGGACCCACAATTGTTTTCCACCCAGTCACGAAGGCCTTAAAGTGCGGATAGTTTTCTTGTGCCATTAGCTGAGGGAAATGGCTTTCAGTCAGAACATAAAGATCTGTTTCCCTCAGCATTTTTGCCCTGGGTTGTAGTGCTATAGGTTTTTTATTTTATTTTTTAAAACACTGAATGGAGAATCAGACACAGTGAATTTCTTTACCTTTATAAAGAACCCATGTCCGATTAGCCTTAGTAGCATAAAGGGACGTTGAACAAAACAAACAAAGTTGCCTTATATATATATATATATATATATATATATATATATATATATATATATGGATAACAAGGCTAGGATGAGCTAGTCATGTCTTATGGATGGACGAAAATGTGGTCACAAAAAAAAAATCTGGTGCGTGCGCGCAACACCCAACTTTCACCCAACTTTCACTTACCAACTTACTTAGATTAGAAATTGATGTTTTGCTAAATATCATTTCCCAAAGTCACACATTTTTCTACATTCATATCTTATTTTTGTTAATCGTTAAAGCCGTTTTTGAGTAAATAAAAAACCACGTGAAAATGATACAAAATTTATTCAGGAAAGTCCCCCCTTCGGTTGATCAATTTTGATGAAATGTTGGCTATCACTTCTTTGGCATACACATACATCAAATACCCAGTTTGATCAAAATCGTTAAAGCCGTTTTTGAGTAAATAAAAAAAACACGTGAAAATGATACAAAATTTATTAAGTAAAGTCCCCCCTCTGGTTAATCAATTTTGTTAGGCCTAGGCGAAGGTGGGAAGATTCGGAGAAAGCAGATCTTGTGAATTTGGGATTGGACGGTGGTAGGTGGATGGAGGTATGTAGGGACCGATTGGTGGTGTCGGCGTCGGGCCTTCGTGTTCGTTAAGCTTTATTGAATTGTATTGTATGTTCAGAATATTTTTACTTTCACTTACCTATATATGTAATATATAGTAAGTGGAAGTATTGCGATCGTGAAAAATTTCGACTTCCGGTTTTCAACGGAAATACACGTTTTGGGGTCCCCATAGTCCAAATAACCGAGTCCCGCGAAATGGTCTGTGTGTGTGTGTGTGTATGTGAACAGACTAGCTCAAGAACTATAAACCGTGCGAACCTGAAATTGGGTATTTAGTGTAGGTATATGCCCGCGATGTGACAGCAAAAATTTCATCAAAATTGCTCAAAGGGAGGGGGTACTTTATTTAATAACTTTTTAGGTTTTTTTCGATTTTCTCAAAAACGGCTCTAACGATTTTGATTAAACTGAGTATTTCATCTATTTATATGCCCGAGATATGACTGTAAAAATTTCATCAAAATTGATTAACCGGAGGGGGGACTTTACTTAATAAATGTTATAACATTTTCACGTGTTTTTTTATTTAATCTAAATCGGCTTTAACGATTTTGATCAAACTGGGTATTTGATGTATTTATATGCCCGAGATATGACTGTAAAAATTTCATCAATATTGATTAACCGGAGGGGGGACTTTACTTACTAAATTTTGTAACATTTTCACGTGTTTTTTTGATTTTCTCAAAACCGGTTCTAACGATTTTGATTAAACTTAGTATTTGATCTACTTATATGCCCGAGATATATCTGTAAAAATTTCATCAAAATTGATCAACCGCAGGGGGCACTTTACTTAATAAATTTTGTATCATTTTTACGTGTTTTTTTTATTTACTCAAAAACGGCTTTCACGATTGTGACCAAACTGGGTATTTGATGTATGTATATGCCATATATGTGATGGCCAACATTTCATCAAAATTGATCAACCGAAGGGGGGACTTTACTTAATAAATTTTGTATCATTTTCACGGGTTTTTTTTATTTACTCAAAAACGGCTTTAACGATTAACAAAAATAAGATATGAATGTAGAAAAATGTGTGACTTTGGGAAATGATAATTAGCAAAACACGTCAATCTCTAATCTAAGTAAATTGGTAAGTGAAAGTTGTGTGTTGCGCGCACGCACCAGATTTTTAATTTAACTTACATATTACCTTTAGTTATGCCTAAAGTGGCATGTGGCTTGAACTTTAGGCATAACTAAAGGTAATATGTAAGTTAAATTGAAAATATTCTGAACATAACCTATATTAATGCCACGGTGCGGACTTGTGTGGCCAGACCTTTAATCAGTGAGGGGCCGGGATGGTCGAGTTGACAATGGCGCCCTGCAATAGTCAATCAATGTTAAACAACCTCTGATGAACGGCCGCACATTCCTAGCTTTCAGGAAGCGACTTACAACGACCAGGTGTAGGAGTGATAAATCTCCCCCATTTTATACAGCATCGTGGTGAGGATTTCCAGGTTGTCAGTAACCGCCCGGATGTTTGGTATGTAGACTCTGTCTACGATGTTGCAGACTCTGAGCTACCAATTCCTGGACCTAGACAGCCGCTGCACACCGGACCATGGCTTGCAGCAATGGGTAGTTTGGGCTACTCCTTCCAGGCTGTCTTGTGCTCCTGCAAGAAACAAAATTGTTGTATGTAATAAGACCACACCGTGCCGTCTCATTAGGCCAGCTGCGCTAACAGAAAAAAAAAATATTCAGTGATTTTAAATAATTAATTTGAGATTATACTAATAAATTGAGGCCACGTTACACAGAAGTGAAAAAAATAGCTACGTTACCTTAAGAACCTTTTTGAATTTTGATCATGTTGTAACATGAACTTTATTAAATTTTACATCATTATTTCATTCTTTTTAATAACTTCAACTTTGTTTATAATGGAGCGATTTTAACTTTACTTTGATTTTTTATTTCCTGTATTATAAAAGTACCTTTCATTTTATAAGAGTAATACATAATCGAAAAATTATTTGGCTTCTGAGTTATGAGCGAATAAAGTTTTCTTATCTTTATAGTTCTCCCGGAATTTTTTCTGGACTAGAGGGTCCATATATTAAATATTAAAAAAAAACACCTCAATCATCAAATATTATGAAGTATCAAGAAAGTTATACACTTAGTAATGAGTTTAAAGCCAACGAAAAATTTCCGTTTCGATTGTCTCAGAAGCAGCAAAATTAGAACTAAATTTAAAAAGTGTGTATTGGCGGGAGCAAGCGACGGTGTTGCTTCTTTCAGGAACTAAAGAAACGGGGATAAAAGCCGGGCCATTACCTGGGATTCATAGGGTTTTTTCGCGTTTTTAATTTATTTTTCCATAATTAAAATCCGACTGAGCAAAAAATCATTTGAAAAATGTCTAATAGGTATTGCTCGGGCCCCTCAGTGTTCAATTAAAAAATCAAAAGATGTGTCATTTCATTTATTTCCAAAAAATAAAAAGCTTCTTAAAGAGTCTATTGTAAAATTAAGAATAGATAAGCCTGTTTCAAAACATATGACGATATGTAGTCTTCATTTTAAAGAAAGTGACTATATTTATCCAGGTAAATATTTGTATTTGACATTTTATTATTCCAAAATGCTAGTTTTATGCAAATAACATTGGGAGCATAGTGTCATATTGGTTTTTCTTTTATAATTTCCCCCATTTTTGTCTTACATCCGTCGTGCTTAATTGTTCCAAGTTTTCAAAGCGAAGCTTGAAAGTTTTGAAAAATAAATAAATAATATGACAAAGAATCTAAGCTGTCATAACAATGATTGTATGAATAGGTAATTAATGTTATTACTGACCGAAAAACGTAGAGTAAAGTTCCAATGATGTGTTTGCATTTACCAGAACTATCAGCTTTACACGTACAATTACAAGAAAATTGTTATTATTAATAAATTTGATTTCCACTTTTATTTGATGGGGCAGTCCTTTAAGATTGCTAGTTTGAAGCCACAAGGCTTGTAAAATAACTGTTTTTTTACTTCTAGATATTATTCCACACGTAATTATGTGGTTTGCATCAAGGATATCCTGCCCTTAAATTAATTGTCTTTTAAAATTACCAATTATCTCTATTACATCAACTAAGTCTATCCCCGTTTTTTCCGACATTTTGAAAATGCTACTAGCGCACCCTATAGTCGATTGCGCCCGCCTATATGCCAAAGATGTGATAGCCAACATTTCATCAAAATTGGTCAAATGGAGCGGGCAATTTATTTCATAATTTTTTTTTCCAATTTTTACCTTTTTTTTCGATGATCTCAAAAACGGCTTTAACGATTTTTATCAAATTCGTCATGTTTAATGAAAATTAGGTGTTCTTTAATATCAGGTAAGCTTTATCATTATTAAAATGTTCTGTGGGGGCATTGTGGGGGGGGGGGGGGGGCCTTTTTTGTTTGTTTGTTTCCTATAAAGTACCTTCGTTTTTGCTTATATGGAGAAATTAAATGTCTCTCGTTACACCTAAAAATAAGAAAGGGCTAAATATGAGATATGATAAAAATAAAGATAACATAAAGAGGAGAAAAAAAGAAAAATATTCAGTCAACTCATAAAACACGTTGAGCCCACTCATGCAGAGTAAGCCTTTAATGACAGACCATTGTTCATAATTGTCATAACATTTTGCAAAACTACTAGCGCACCCTATAGTCGATTGCACCCGCCAATAAAAGATTAATAAGCACGGGACCGACTAAGATGAACTTAAAAATGTTGGATAGAAATGTTATTATTTAATGAATAAATTTAGTATTTAATTTCCTATTAATGTATTTACATAACCTAAACAAAGTTTTCGTTCAATATTTCACATATGATTCAGTATGGATGTATATAATAATAATAATAAAGGCTTAACGAACCCGAAGGTTCGATGCCGACACCACCACTCGGTCCCTGCACGCCTCCATCCATCGGACGTCTTCGAGACCCAACTTCGATAGATCCGCCCTAACGCAATCCTCCCACCTCCGTCTCGGCCTGCCCCTCGGACGTTTCCCATTCGGCACCGCGCTTATTAATCTTTTCGGAATACGTTCACAGCCAAGTTTTGCAATTTTACACGCCCATTTTATTCGTCTTGCTGCAATCACGTCAATTATATTTACTGGATAAAGTTCACTCAGTTCGGCGTTGTGTAAGCGTCTAAATTCTCCCGTTATTTCATCCCTCTTCGGTCCAAATATTCTACGCAGTACTTTATTTTCAAAAACTCTAAGCCGTTGCTCATCCCTCAATGTCAGCGGCCAAGTTTCGCATCCGTAAACGACCGTTGGAAGAATAATAGTTTTGTAAATCCTAATTTTTAAGTTTTGGGAAAGAAGGCGGGAGCTAAGCAATTTCGCGACTGAAAAGTAGCAAGCATTACCGGCTTTTAATCTAGCCTTAATTTCCTCATCGATTTCGTTTTTTCTAGTTACCATCGCCCCTAAATATCTAAATTTCTCTACCTGTTCAAACGTATTCCCCCCTACACTGATATCAGCGAAATCCTCACCACTTCTACGACTAACCATATATTTTGTCTTATCCGTATTCATTTGCAGTCCAAGTTCTTGTCCGGCTTTCATCAACGTTTTTGTGTTCATTTCTATGGTTTCCACGTCCTCCCCAAGCAATACCAAATCATCGGCATATCCGAGCACGGGTATATTCCCTCCCAAATTCAAACCCTTTCCGGTACGTGTCACCTCCCTAATGGCATATTCCAGCGCTAAATTAAATAAAACAGGTGAGAGAGAATCTCCTTGTTTCAAACCAGAGCGGACCTCGAACTTCTCAGAAAAATAATTACCGATTCTAACTTTATTGAACGTTTCAGTCAAACACATTTTTACTAAGTTTACTAATTTTTTTGGTATTCCCTGCTCGACCAGAATGTTATACAACTTTTGGCGGTTAATAGAGTCATATGCCTTTTTGAAATCGATAAAAAGCTGATGTACGATACCGTTATATTCTAATTTTTTCTCTAATATTTGGCGAAGAGAGAATATTTGGTCTACGGTTGATCGGTTTTGCCTGAAACCACATTGATATTCTCCGATAATTTCCTCGGCGTAATCAGTGATTCGACTAGTTAGGATTAACGTAAATATTTTATAGCAAACCGGAAGGAGTGAGATTCCACGATAGTTATTGCAATCCGTTTTTGATCCCTTTTTGTGAATCGGAATGAGAATAGACTCTTTCCACTCTTCGGGTATCTTTTCTTGTTCCCAGATCTTTTTAACCAAAAGAAATATTTTTGATATCCCAGCTTCCCCGCATGCCTTGATTAGTTCGCTAGGGACATTATCTGTTCCCGCTGCTTTATGAGATTTTAATTTTCCAATGGCTATTTCAACCTCCTCTTTACTCGGTTCTACTACTAACGGTTCAGCACTCTGGTATTCCGAAGAGGAAGATAGATTATTATTTTCCGTATTTAAAATACTATCGAAATAATCCTTGAACCGTCTTAAGATGTCTACCGGATCGGCCAAGATATTGTTATTTTCATCCCTAATTCCAGTTGTGACCGGGCCCGACCGTTTACGAATTCTGTTTATGCCTTCGTACATGGCTTTAACGTTATTCTCGATTTTGTTACTTTCGATCGCTATTATTTTATTTTTGAGATATTCTCGCTTTTTAAATTTTAGTAGTTTAGTTGTTTCTTTTCTTGATGCTCGAAAGTTAGCAAGATTGATTTCGTTAGGAATATTTAACGCTTCTAATTTAGCAGCTTTTCTTTTGTCGCACATGTTAATACATTCATCATCGAACCAAGGTTTATTTTTATTTTCCCTTTTTCCAAGACACGAGTTACCGACCTCTTTTATACTATCCCTGATACCTTCCCACAACTTATCAATGTCTTCGTTATCCTCGTCAGACGATTCCAACGCCTCAAACCTATTTTTGACTTCCAGTTCGAATTGTTTTCTAACCGTCGGAATTTTTAACTTCTCCAAATTATAATTATCATAATTAAAACCAGCCTCATTTTTCCTCTGTATTATAAGTCTCTGGCGAATTTTCGCGATTACTAGTTCATGATCCGACCCGCATTCGGCCCCACGATATGATCGAATATTAATTACGCTATTTTGCCACCTACGTTGAACCAAGACGTGATCAATTTGATTACGGGTTTGCGAATCCGGAGACGTCCAAGTATATTTATGTATATCTTTATGTTTAAACGTAGTACTTTTGATTATTAGGTTTTTCGAGGTGGCAAAATTTATTAGTCGTATTCCGTTTTCATTACTATATTCATGTAAACTTTCTCTACCGATCGTAGGATAATATACTTGTTCCCTCCCTACCTTTGCATTTGCGTCTCCCAGAATAATTTTTATGTAGCTTCGCGGTAGTTTGTCATAAATCGATTCAAGTTTTTCATAGAATTCACATTTAACTTCATCGTCACTATCTTCAGTAGGTGCGTGTATATTGATCAACGCGATTTTAAACCACCGACCCTGAAATATAGCTACCGATAACCTATCTCCGTAAAATCGAACGTCCTTCAACGCGGAAAGTAACCTATTTCTAATCAGAAATCCGGTGCCTAAACAATAGTTTCCGCTCCCACCGTACCACAAAGTGTACTTCCCTTCCCTCAACGAACCCTCCCCTGGCCAGCGGACCTCTTGCAGCGCCACTATATCTAATCTATACCCTATTACCTCATTCACGACCGATTTTAACCCACCCGCTGTATTTAAACTTCTTACGTTCCACGTCCCTATGCTTAGATCTATATTTTTCAACTTGCGGCATGAATCCCCTAAAGCAGTCCCCACCCGGAGACCCGAACGGGGGACTAGTTTACCTCCGGATAATGAGCGTTTTACTTTAGGGAGATCCATGACTTTTTTGTGGTGTTTGGGTGAACTAATAAAATGTGAGTAGGGCGTTCAAACCTACGTCACACCCTCCAGCAAGCCTGGGGGCCGCTCTCATTGTTGGTCAGCGAGTCCTACGGACTTAGCCGGGAGGAACTTCCTAGGAATTTCCACCGACCATCCCCACATCCGCCACCCGTGGGACGCTCCCCATACGCGGTAATGAGACCCGCGCGAGTATGGATGTATAGATTTCGGTATATCTTCGATGAGGGGCTATAACAGACTTGTACCATTTCATTCTTTTTAATAACTTCAACTTTGTTTTTTAATGGACCGATTTTAACCTACTTTGATTTTTTATTTCCTTTATTATAAAAGTACCTTTCATTTTATAAGAGTAATACATAATCGAAAAATTATTTGGTTTTTGAGTTATGAGCAAATAAAGTTTTCTTATCTTTATAGTTTCCCGGAATTTTTTCTGGACTAGAGGGGGGGAGGGAGGAAATATTAAAAAAAAAAAAAACACCTCAATCATCAAATATTATGAAGTATCAAGAAAGTTATACACTTAGTAATGAGTTTAAAGACAAAGAAAAATTTCCGTTTCGATTGTCTCAGAAGCAAAATTAGAACTAAATTTAAAAAGTATGTATAGATAGACAACATAAAAGTTTACCTGAGGGCGGAGCTTAAAGAAGCCACGCCTATATCTGCTTTGGCGCTAAATTTGAAGTGTGTCAGGTTATAAATTATAATTAAATAATTATAAGACAAAAAAAAAAAAAACTCTTATTTTAACAACGAAAACTTTGAAATAAAAACAAAGCATAAACTAACAAAGTAAGTTATGCCAACTGCTTTAGATCCTTTATAATGGCCACCAAATTGTCACAGTCCGCGCATGCGATTCCCAAGTAAATTATGTTGTTTGAAACCTATGTGAAAACTTGAGTGAAACCGAACTTATTTTGTCGAGTTATCCTTTTTTGTTTTTGTCCTACTATATTATCAAAACTGTGTAGACGTATTATTGAAAAACCAACTAGTAAATTTATAATAATTACAAATTATGGTGTCATAAAAAAAAAGGCTTAACCATCGATGCTTGAAAACAATCGATTGCAACAGTTGTTCACTCCAAAGTCATGTAGAAATAGTTTATACAGAGTAAAATATATTTTTCGAGCTTTGAATGTTTCTGTCAATGCTCCGATAAACGAACAACGCAGACATATTTTTTTTTTTACCCTCGTTCAGATATGGTGAAGTATTTATGGCGACCTATTTCATTCAAGGCGAGGCCTTGCAAAAACCTAAAAGTTGAACCTTAACGGAATTGAGGACAGACAGAAGTAGAACTAGCTCTATCTGTAGGAAAAGACGCAAATCACAGACTGATTTTAGATTTTTTACTTTCACTTACCTATATATGAAATATAAAGTATTGCGATCGTGAAAAATTTCGACTTCCGGTTTTCAATGGAAATACACGTTTTGGGGTCCTCTGAGTGTGAACAGACTAGCTCAAAAACTATAAACCGTGCGATCCTGAAATTGGGTATTTAGTGTAAGTATATGCCCGCGATGTGACAGCATACATTTCATCAAAATTACTTAAAGGGAGGGGGTACTTTACTTAATAACTTTTTAGGTTTTTTTCGATTTTCTCAAAAACGGCTCTAACGATTTTGATTAAACTGAGTATGTAATATATTTATATGCCCGAGATATGACTGTAAAAATTTCATCAAAATTGATTAACCGGAAGGGGGACTTTTCTTAATAAATTTTGTAACATTTTCACGTGTTTTTTATTTACTCAAGAAAGGCTTTCACGATTTTGATCAAACTGGGTATTTTATGTATGTATAAGCCAAAGATTTGATAGCCAACATTTCACCAAAATTGACCAACCGGAGTGGGGACTTTACTTAATAAATTTTGTATCATTTTCATGTGTTTTTTTTTTATTTACTCAAAAACGGCTTTAAAGGTTTTCATCAAACTGGGTATTTGATGTATGTATATGCCAAAGATGTGAGAGCCAACATCTATTTCATCAAAATTGATTTACCGGAGGGGACTACAACAACGCATTAATTTCTAATCTAAGTAAGTTGGTAAGTGAAAGTTGTGTGTTGCGCGCACGCACTAGATTTTTTTTTACATCCTATTATACTACGGAATGCCCCACAATGTATCAAGAACCCTCAGTCTTTGCCATAAAGGACGGTAGGAAGACTAATAGTTCTGTAAATCCTAATTTTTAAGTTTCGGGACAGAAGGCGCGAGGCTAAGGCTTGTTTCACATTCGCCCGACTGTCGTGTAAACGACATCCAACCGACTTATGGCCGACGCCGACACGGAAGTTGGATCTTTTCACATTTAACCGACTGTCGAGGAACCGACATCAGACCTTCATTCGACACAGGTTCGCGTTGAGTGATGCGTACTTACTGTATTCATTTCTATCTTGTTGACTCAACTCTTCAAATCCTTCTTTCAGTTCATAGAAAATCTCCAACCAAGCATTTCTTATTTTTGTAATCTTGAATTGTTTTATCCCACAAAATCGGGCGATCGTGGACTAATTGTATCAGGAGCTCGAGATCAATTTCCATGTTGAAAAAATTTTTAAACTTAAAAAAAAATCTTTTGAAATAAACAATTACAACAATTCTGGGTGAAAAGAAAAATTAAAGCAAACTGCGACACTGCCGTTACTAGCATATTCCGTCGTTGGCTCAATCACCACCCTTGGCCGGTTTTCTTAGCCGACATCAGCTCCCGACTGGGGGGTGTCGGCTTTCCCTCACCAATAGCACGACAGTCGGGTGTCGTTTAATCGTCCCCGACATTTGTCGGTCAAGTGAGTAGTCTCTCGTATACTCTTCGTCCCTAGTGTCGTGTACACGACATCGTTTAGACGACAGTCGGGCAAGTGTGAAACGGGCCTAAGCAATTTCACTTCTGAAAAGTAGCAAGCATTTCCGGCTTTTAATCTAACCTTAATTTCCTCATCGATTTTCGCTTTTTCTAGTTACCATGGCCACTAGATATCTAAATTTCTCTACGTGTGCAAACGTATTCCCTTCTACATTCATATCAGATAAATCGTCACCACTTCTACCTGTAACCATATATTTTGTATTATCTGTATTTGTTTCCAACCCTTCTTAAACGGCTATCATTAAAGTTTTTGTATTTAGTTCAATGGTTTCCACGTCTTCATCACGGACAACCAAGTAAAACCATATTATCAGCATATCCGAGCACGGAAGTATGAACAACGTATCCGACTGAAAGAAAGTATGAAATTAAAAAATTTGGTGCGATGAGCGCAACACAAATATGTTTACTCGATAATTTTCATATTTAGCCATTTCTTATTTTTTGGCATAACGGAAAACTGTTAATTTATCCATTTAAAAAAAAATTGAAAGTACTTTATGGGAAAAAAATCACATTCCCCCATTTGGGTCCCCTCAGAACATTTTAATGATTATAAAAATTACCTGATAAAAAAAATCGTTGGATCCATTTTTGAGAAAAACTGAGGAAAAAAACGTAAAAGAGATAATGTTTCTTAACTAAAGTGCCCCTCCCTATTTGACCGAGTCACATCGCGGTCATATGTGTACATACACTAAAAACTGAATTTCATGTACGTAAGGTTTAAATTTTTTTGAGCAAGTCTGTTCTCACACACAGACCATTTCGCGGGTCTTGGTTATTTGGACTCAGGGGACTCCAAATCCTATTTTTCCGTTGAAAACCGAAAGTCGAAATTGTTCACGATCTCAAAAGTTTCTCTTAAATAGGTAATTGCGATTAGGAGTAAACATTCACGTAAAATTAGAGATGTGATTGACTGTTATTTTTCGCCGTGACTTTTAAAGAACTTCCACTGGTCACGGAAGTGACAGAAAACATCAGTCACGGCACATCCGTTGTTGTAGTGATACCGCGGACGGGAAGTGGCGAACCTCGCGGCGGCGAGGGTAACGACGAGGTGCCGCCCGGGTGGGGGAAGGTATTGACTTGCCCGCCGGGAGCTCGCGACTCCCGCAGTCGTGCACCATGAACGGGAAGGACGCTATCTACTATCCGTCGAAGGAGGTGTCCGCCACCGCCTACGTCTCCGATCTGGCCGAGTACCGGAGGATGTACGAGGAGTCCATCCAGGAACCGGAGAAGTTCTGGGGGGAGATCGCCAAGCAGTTCCACTGGGAAACCCCCCCGGGAAAGTTCTTCTCCTACAACTTCGACGTGAACAATGGACCGATCTTCATCCGCTGGCTGGAAGGTGCCACGACCAATATCTGCTACAACCTTCTGGACAGGAACATCAGGCTCGGGCATGGCGACAAGATCGCATTCTACTGGTGAGTACCCTGATTTACTGATAAGCAAAGATAGAGTTAACTTTTGTCCACCAATTTTTGAAGCGCTGAATAAGTGATTAGTAAGAAACCAATTTTGATCTAAAATAAAAAGTCAATTAACCGTACAGTTATTGGCACTCCAGCTTTAACCTAAAGAAATAGGTAAACAAGTCCTAATTTTATTACAAGATATACATGAGTCTAATGTTTGAAGGGTCCTCTAAGTCATCTATGAAGTAATACTTTAACAAACTAACCGTAGGGAAGATTTCACAATTAAATCCACAGGGTGTCAATAACTAGATTTGGCACTTTTAACAATAAATAAAACTATGTAACTTTTGACCCACAAAACCTTCTTGAGACTTTACAAGGATAGATAAAGAGGAGTTATAGGAAGTTTCAATTAGATCCCTTTGTAAGAAGTATTTTTTTTTTAATGTCACAACTGAAATTTAGTCTTAAGGGTGCCAATAACTGTACGGTTTACCCTATATTAGGAATTATATTTTGACAAATATGTAAAAAAAATCTTATATATATTGAGGCAATGACATGAAAAAGGTAGTTTTATAAGGGGAGCATTAAACCTTTTTTGAACTGCTGAAATTAAGTTTATTCATGAAAAGTGTGTTCCTATGTTGATAGCAACTAAACCACTTTAAATACTGACTCACTACTCTTCATATACTATTGGCCTGACTTCTCTCTACTTTTTCCATGTTAGTGCCTCAATTGTTTCATACATATTTACAATTTAATTTACAATAAAAATTTACAAAAAATTAAAATTTAAAATTAATACGTATTAATCAAATTTTAAATGAGAAGTGTCGTGTGTTAATTAGATCTGAAAATATCTTTGTATCGGCTGAAAGCTCTATCCACATCAACAGATGTAATAGGGGAATGTGAATATGAAAGATGCAAAATGTGTCCATATAATTAGTTAAATCCAAATCGAATTGCTCGTTGATCTTTCTTTTTACTTTACAGTTTAAAATAAACGTGGTTTCAGAACAGTTTTTCAGCTACTGTATCAGCAATGGACACTGGTCCTGTTTTCAACGATATCTCTACTTTTATCAAGAGTTTCTTCGTAAATATCTCTTAAATAGTTTTTTCTCTAGGTGCTTTTATCAAGAACGTTCTTATTAATATACTTTATAAGAAACTTTTAAAATCCAGATTGTCAATTTTACATATACGTATACCTGCTCTAATTAATGCTCGGCAAACATCTTTATTAAAACATAACTTTATAATCCGAGAAAGAAGAATTGATACTTGGGACAGAGCTTACAGTTTTTATAAAGCCATTACTCGGAATCCCTTAAAAGAATCTGAAAATCTCGGATAAATATCAATCAAGTCTAATTCATTAAATAATAATATCTATTAATAGTAATAATATCTCTATTATACTTACTAAAAATAAGTAATAATATATCTCTTAAGTAGTAAATATCTCTAAAGTCAGTATTATCTTCCTCAAAACACCTAACTCAATTTTTTTTATTATCTATACCACGAAAACTCTTGGCAGGCATGCATTTTTAAGAAACTTATGATGCAATAAAATGATATTTGAAATAAAAATATAAAAGATAGACCGAATATGTATTTATAGTGAATATTAAACGATTCGAAATGCTATGAAACGATTAAATTGAGCTTTCTTATGATAATTGTACGTTCAGAAAAAATATGTGAAATCCATTCACTAGTGATAAGCTGGACTCGGACAAGCTTATCAACGCTCCATAAAAGTTTGCTACTTATCGAGTTATATATAAGGGGTAACAAATATTGCATTTTTATGTACAACATTAAGTAAACACTTTTGTTTGTTTAATGTCACTTTATGCCACTAAGGCTAATCAAACGATGGTACAGTGGGAGTCCTAAATTTTGCATATCCTGGTATAATTAGGATAGGGATCATTAACGAGTACATGACATCTTACAGGCTTGGGACCTCCATTTTACGTCCTATCCGAGGGACGGCATAGCCAAGGATCTTTCACTCCCTTCAAAAAATCCTAGAGCTATCACTGGACGCGAAGCCGCGACCTTTAATATTGTAGGTTGCTAACCACTACACTACAGGTGACCCCCGTAAAAATTTATATACATAAACATATAAACAGCAAAAAAAGAAAGACTACCATGTTATATACTATTTCTAAAACGTGTTTATCTGCTTGTACGCCATAATTTTTTTAATATAAACGATGATTTTGAAGATTTTATCCTGTCCAAACTCTTCAGATCCAACAGAAAATTTCATAGAAGAGCTATGTAGAAAAGAAAATTTTATTGGAGCATAACTTCTAAACTAGGGAGCGGGGTAGCCCACTGGTAAGACTGCTGTGCTTAAGGTCCCGAGTTCGAATCTGACATGGCTTATGATATCTTTATTATTCGCCACAGTTCGTCTCGTGGGCCGAGAGACCCTCCTGGGGCAAACCCAGCCTCTATAAAGTGGGTACCCTTAATTGGAAAATTAAGGGGAAAAACCTGGCGGTTGAGCGTGATCACGGTCAAATCACCTCCTTGCACGACCGCTGACCAAGAAACAGTACTCTTCCTTACATAGTACTGCACCCAAGACCCTTTACGGGTTGTAGTGGTACAGGTTTTTTTTTTTTAACTTCTAAACTATATGGGACGTTCTTTTACAAACCGAACACCTTTCTGACCGACACATTTTAGATTTAACTGAAACTTTTTTTACGGGTTCTATATCGAAAAAAAAGAGATACGTGTAAGAGGATTTTTTTTTATTTTCGATATTTTGAAAAATAAACAAGATCGAAAATTCGTGAATTTGATGATTTATCGGTAATAGCCTATTTTTCAAAAATTCATAACTCCGGTTCTGTTTAAGCTAAAAAATCTAATTTTTTTTTATTTTGAAGGTAAAAAGACAACCTTTAAGAAAAAAATACTTTCAAAAGAGATTGTCGAAAAATTCAAATTGTTATTAACAATTTCAATGTTTAAATCGGTTTTTAACAGTGGCCCCACCCATGAATCAACTTTTTACTATTTTTATCGTATTCTGCGTCAAATTTTCTATCGAAAACGCTTTTAAAAACGATGGAGAAGTTATTTTTACTGTAAGAAAAAAATTAATTAATTTAGCGCGGTACGTCACATCGACAAGTGGGTCACATTTTACGGCTCATATTCTTGTTTTACACCGTTTATCTCTTAAAAACAAATAATTGTTTCATTGTTTTAATTAAAAAACATATTTTAGTAGCCAAGAAGATGGGAAAAAATACATAAATAAAAATAAATAAAAAACATTGTTGAAAATGAAATTTTTTTATTAAGATTTCGATAATGCATTAGTTAATAAGAACAATATTAGGAATATAAAAATAAATACAATATTTAAAAATAAGACAATGTTTACATTTTCTGTTTAAAATTTTTTACAATATGAATTTATAAATAATTTTTTTTCGCAAGATGAAAACCGTTTTGCTTCCAATTGCTGTAAAGAAATCGGATTAATACAGTGATATTTTAAAGTTTCTTTTATTGTTAAAGCTTTTTGGAAACGTTCGGACAATTTGATGATTTATTGGTAATAGCCTATTTATCAAAAATTCATAACTCCGGTAAAAAATTAATTGATTTAGCATAAGAATACAAATTAGAAGAAAAACAATTGTCAAAACATTGTCTTATTTTTAAATATTGTATTTATTTTTATATTCCTAATATTGTTCTTATTAACTAATGCATTATCGAAATCTTAATAAAAAAGTTTCATTTTCAACAATGTTTTTTATTTATTTTTATTTATGTATTTTTTCCCATCTTCTTGGCTACTAAAATATGTTTTTTAATTAAAACAATGAAACAATTATTTGTTTTTAAGAGATAAACGGTGTAAAACAAGAATATGAGCCGTAAAATGTGACCCACTTGTCGATGTGACGTACCGCGCTAAATTAATTAATTTTTTTCTTACAGTAAAAATAACTTCTCCATCGTTTTTAAAAGCGTTTTCGATAGAAAATTTGATGCAGAATACGATAAAAATAGTAAAAAGTTGATTCATGGGTGGGGCCACTGTTAAAAACCGATTTAAACATTGAAATTGTTAATAACAATTTGAATTTTTCGACAATCTCTTTTGAAAGTATTTTTTTCTTAAAGGTTGTCTTTTTAACTTCAAAATAAAAAAAAATTAGATTTTTTAGCTTAAACAGAACCGGAGTTATGAATTTTTGAAACATAGGCTATTACCGATAAATCATCAAATTCACGAATTTTCGATCTTGTTTATTTTTCAAAATATCGAAAATAAAAAAAAATCCTCTTACACGTATCTCTTTTTTTTCGATATAGAACCCGTAAAAAAAGTTTCAGTTAAATCTAAAATGTGTCGGTCAATTTTTGTCCAAATCTGTTCGGTTTGTAAAAGAATGTCCCATATATGTTTTTCGATTATGTAAAAAAGAAAATGAAGATATCTATGTTTTCCCTGAAAAATAAAAAAGAATCTGGTGTTATGCGCGCAACACACAACTTTCACTTACCAACTTACTTTGATTAGAAAGTGACGTGTTTTGTTAAATGCCATTTCTCAAAGTCACACAATTTTCCACATTCATTTATTTATACTTATTTTTATATATATATATATATATATATATATATATATATATATATAAACGAAAGACAGATAATTTCTCCGTATAAACAATAACAAAAGGTAGGTAGGTACTTTATAGGAAAACAAAAAAGGCCCCTTCCCCATTTAAGGCCCCTCAGAACATTTTAATAAAGATAAAGCTTACCTGATATTAAAGAATACTTGATTCTCATTAAACACGAGGAATTTAATCATAATCGTTAAAGTTATGAATTTTTGAGAAAATCGAAAAAATGGGGGAAAAATTATTAAATAAAATGCCTACTCCGTTTGATCAATTTTGATGAAATTTTCGCTGTCCTATCTCGGGCATATACATACATTAAATACCGAGTTTTATCAAAATCGTTAAAGCCGTTTTTGAGTAAATAAAGAAAACACGTGAAAATGATACAAAATTTATTAAGTAAAGTCCCCCCTCCGGTTAATCAATTTTGATGAAATTTTTACAGTCATATGTCGGGCATATAAATAGATCAAATACTCAATTTCAGGTTCGTACAGTCTATAGTTTTTGAGCTAGTCTGTTCACACACTAGCTCACACACACACAGAGCATTTCGCGGGACTTGTTTATTTGGGCTCATGGAACCCCAAAACGTTTAATTCCGTTGAAAAGCGAAAGTCGAAATTTTTCACGATCACAATATTTTCGCTTAATATTGCTATACATATATATAAAAGTATATATGTAGAATATAGTAGGTACTTTATTAAATTCGTTTACATAAAAATAACTATACTAGATTTTTACTTTAAATATGTTTTGTTTTATTTCCGAAATTTGTATAGGGTATCGAACCCTATTATCCCCCCACCCCTGGAACCAACCCTGTAGGTCACTGATTAATATGGCATGCAAATTATTCGCACGGGCCAACTAGGCATATATAATTGGTCAATTAAGCAATGTATGTACATATTAAAAACTATGTCAAAGTAGTGGTTGGCATAGCTACCCACAATATTAAAGGTCGCGCGTTCGCGTCCCGCAGTGATTTTTTAAATGGAGCAAAAATCCTTGGCTCTGCCGTCCCTTGGATAGGACGTAAAATAGAGGTCCCGAGCCTGTACGATGTCAGGCAATAAAAAGTTCACAATTATACCATATTGCAGAATCGCATGCAGCGCGTTCCATAGAATGAACCTCATAACTGAACGATTTTCTTAGGTCGTATGATAAATATTTTTACAAGGTCATTTTTACTTAAGTAATGCCGCTTACAATCATGTCACAAGCATATCGCTCTCCGGAATGCTAATTAATTTTAACAAGTTCATTTCTTTTAAATTTAACTCTCACTAAACTGTATGTTTATAACGTTTATTTAAAGAATATTATTCATTTATTTAAACGTATCGCACGGGGGTCACCTGTGGTGTAGTGATTAGCATAGCAGCCTACAACACTAAAGATCGTGGGTTCACGTCCCATGTTGTTCCTAGGATTTTTTCTAGGGAGTAAAAATCATTGACTATGCTCCCGAGCCTGAACGATGTTAGGTACTCGTTAAAGATCCATATCCTAATTATACCTGGATGGGCAAAATTCAGGACTCCCACAGTAGCATTGTCCGATTAGCCTTATTAGCATAAAAGGACATTAACATTTTAGTTGAAATCATTTTTTTTTTTTGTCGAATGTTCATATTGATTAACAGCACACTAATATACATATCAAGTCTTTTCGAATATATTCCCAGTTTACAATAAACCCAGTTTTCTCTATAAAGTTGATTTATGAGGTTAAAAATATTAATATACAATTATATTTTATTACATATTTTTGGTATTGAAGGATTCGGCCACAAAAGGCTCTTATATATTTAAGTTAGATGAAATAAGCCAAATATTTCGCTATTCTGAAATCTATAGGGCTTTCGAACGTAAAGGTGTAAATATAAACTGGCTCACAATGAAGTTGATACACCAAGCAGGAAAAGAAAAAAAAAATTCTCAAATTTTTACAGAATAAAAATAAAACTCGAGTATTAACTCAATAAAAGTACAATATTCTTTTTTATTATTTAAAAAAAAAAACAACTAAAATGTTAATTCAACCAAGTTTGTTTAACGTCACTTTATGCTACTAATGCTAATTGCACGATGCTATAGTGGGAGTCCTAAATTTTACCTATCCGGGTATAATTAGGATGGGGATCTTTAACGAGTACCTGGCATCGTACAGGCTCGGGACCTCTATTTTACGAATTTTACGCCAATGATTTTTACTCCCTAGAAAAAATCCTAGGAACACCGCAGGACGTGAACCTACGATCTTTAGTATTATAGGATGCTATGCTAATAGCTACACCACTGGTGACACCTTTTAATACGCTTAAATAAATGAATAATATTCTTTAAATAAACGTTATAAGCATACTGTTTATTGAGAGTTAAATTTAAAAGAAATGAACTTCTTAAAATTAATTAGCATTCCGGAGAGCGATATGCTTGTCATATGAATGTAAGCGGCATTACTTAAGTAAAAGTGACCTTTTAAAAATATTTATTATACGACCTAAGAAAATCATTTAGTAATGAAGTTCATGCTATGGAACGCGCTGCAAGTGATTCTCCAATACGGTATAATCGTGAACTTTTTATTACCTGACATCGTACAGGCTTGGGACCTCCATTTTACGTCCTATCCAAGGGACGGCATAGCCAAGGTTTCTTACTCCATTTAAATAATCCTACACCACAGGAGACCCCCATAAGCTTATCGTTTATTAAGAGTTAAATTTAAAAGAAATCAACTTGTTAAAAATAACTAGTTAATACTTGTTAATAATAACTTGTAATAGAAAATGTAAGCGGCGATAATTAGAAAAAGTTAGATTTTCGTTCGTTTTCAAAGAGGAAGTAGAAAAAACACAGGGGGGGGGGGGGTTCTGCCACTATTTCCGGTTATTTGTACATCTTACCTACGAATCTTATTATTTGGAATAACTTCGAAATGAAATACATATACTTATTAGCTGATACAAAATCTTCCCAATTATTCTCAATATCCCCACCCTCTCCCATAGCCCGGTAAACCCCGTATAGCCTAAACGGTGAGGTAGGGGAAGACAAAGTACTCATCCTAACCCACTCGTTTCTACCTCAATCCTCCGAGATGCCTGAAAAGGAGATGGACTCGAAACCTTCTAAATTATAAAACAATATTTGAGTGCTACCACTGGGTAGTTTCTCTGCGTACATATTCATGTAAATAGTATACTTATATCATGTTTACTGATTGTATTGTTATTATACTGATGTAAATTTCTATAAATTTCTAATAAATAATACCAAAAAATTAGGATCTTATAAATTTATTTTAAACAAAAAATCTCAAAAAACATTTGGTATTACAATTAATATTGTAACGTTAAACAAAAAACAATAGCTCTATCTTGGAACGAATTAACAGTTGGAACAAACTGTCATAGTACATATTAAATATTTTTGTACAAATTTTGTGACTACGATGTTCGAGTGCCATCTACGCTGGCCTAGAATTTTCTCGATTGGTCTCTTCACGACTATATATAAGGAGCGATGGACTGGAGAGTTAGTCTTGGTTCTGAAGCTGAAGTCATATGGGTTACTTCTGTTTTAATTAGTGATGATTTTTGTAACCTTGTCAATAAGTTGTGTTTTGATTATTAGTGTAGCATTGAAAATTGTTATTTTTATTTGAATAAAAATTGTTTAATCCAAATGAGTGTTACAATATAAAAGGATTTTTCACTCCCTTTAAAAAAATCCTAGGAGCACCTCGGGACGCCAACCTGTGACCTTTAGTATTGTATGTTTCTATGCTAACCACCACACCACAAGTGCACCCAATACTGCTATTAATTCCGAATCTTTAACTCTTTCTTTTATGATTTTATATTTTTTAGCAATACAAAAATATCGAATGTACGAATTCCTTTATACAGGGTCTCCTTTTTAGATGGCCCGACTGAATTTCTCTTAAACAAATAACTTTATCAATGAAATAAAAAATACATATTCAATATTTTTCAATCTAGTTTTAAATTTCAACCTGTTTTTGAAAAAAAAATTACGCGGTGCATTTCAGGACCGGTACAACTTTAAAAGTTTAAATGGTACCCTATACTTTATGATATACCATTTCAAAGGATTTTTAACGCTGAAATCAACGGTGCAAACTGATTTTAAATCGGTCAAAAAATAACAAAGTTACGGTTTAAAAAAGTTTAAAAACACACTCAATATCAATCAATATCAAATTAGCTCCAATAATTTTTCTTCCTAATTTTTTTATAAAAGTAGTTAAATTGATTTATTGTTAACGTTCTCTGTGATTTTTTAAATTGCATCTATCAAAAGAACGCAATCCAGGGGGAAAAAAGAGAAGGAAAAACATTTTAATCAATTTTTTAAACTGAAATTAATTCTGCAATCATATTTTAAATTGGAAGATAAAGTTAAAAATAAATCAATTTAACGAATTTTATTAATAAATTAGGAAGAATAATTATTGGAGCTAATATCAAAACAGATAGAGTGTGTTTTTAAACTTTTTACCGTAACTTTGTTATTTTTTGACCGATTTAAAATCTGTTTGCACCATTGATTTCAGCGTTAAAAGTCCTTCAAAATGATGTATCATAAAGTATAGGGTGCCATTTAAAATTTTAAAGTTGTACCGGTCCTGACGTTGCACCGCGTAATTGGTTTTTCAAAAACTGGTTGAAATTTGAAACTAGATTGAAAAATATTGAATACGTATTAAAAGTTTAAGAGGAATTCAGCCGGGCCATCAAAAAGGACACCCTGTATAAAGAAATAGATATTATTTATTGTTCCTACTTAAAAAGTTCGATTCAGTTTGGAAAATCCGAACAAGGATTTAACCTCGTTATATGATTACTAAATAGATATCAATATGTGCATTTATAATTATACATAAATACCTTACTAATGTGCTCGGGTCGTTTACAGTTCATTGAGACGGAAAGAATAGACCTGTCGTCTCTTTTGTACCCTTGAATATTCTTTAATACTATTTCCTATATTATCTAACGATTTCTTTAAATTTTACTCTGAAATAAAATGGAATATTAATATAATAAATGCTTGAGAGTAATTTCGACTTCCGGTTTTCAACGGAAATACACGTTTTCGAGTCCAGTAACTAGGTCCCGCGAATTTTTCTGTGTGTTTATTTCATAACTTTTATCATGTACATGTTAAATATATTATTTATGTGCATCAAACTCGGTTCCCAGTTAACGTTAAGGAAATTTTTATATTTTCACTTTTTTTTTTTTTTTTAATAAATTATTATTTGTTTGTTTAACGTCACTTTATGCTGCTAAAGCTAATCGGACGATGCTAGAGTGGGAATCCTAAATTTTGGCTATCCAGGTATCATTAATAATCTTTAACGGCATAGCCAAGGGTTTTTTACACCCCTTTAAGAAATCCTATGACCACCGCGGGATGTGAACCCGCGACCTGTAGGTCGCTATGCACCACTCCACTTCAGGTGACGCCGGGCAATACGTACAATGCTAATCGTACAATGCTCTACAGTGGGAGTCCTAAAGTTTGCCTATCCAGTTATTATAATTAGGATAGGGATCTTAAACGATTACCTGACATCGTTTCAGGCTCGGCCCTCCATTTTACGTCCTATCCGAGGGATAGCATAGCCAAGGATTTTTTCTACCATTAAAATATCCTTGAGCCACCACGGGATGCGAACCTACGACCTTTAGTATTGTAGGTTGCCATGCTAACCACTATACCACAGGTGACCCTCAAATAAATAATTATTTTATGAATAATTAAAGATATGAAGAATATTAGGTCTCTCAGATATTGCAAGATCAATCGATCGTTCTTGTGCCATTTCAATGAGTTCAGGGTTAGTTCCCGTCTGGCATTCTCATTGCGGTAGAGGAAGTGTAGCTCCACATGGTGCCACTCCTACAGAAATGAAAGGAGAAAGGAACTTGAAGGAAACATTTCGAAAAGTTCACTATTACCGTATTGCAGATTCGCATGCAGCGCGTTTCATTGCATGAACTTTATTACTGAACGATTTTCTTAAGTCGTATACTAAATATTTTTACTAGGTCATTTTTACTTAAGTATCGCCGCTTACATATATTTGAAAACCATATCGCTCTCCGGAATGCTAGTTAATTTTAACAAGCTTATTTCTTTTTAATTTAAATGTAAATAAAAAGTACGCTTATAACGTTAATTTAAAGAATTGTATTCATTTATTTAAACATATCGCACGAGGTCATATGTGGAGTAGTGATTCCACCTAAAGGTCGCGGGTTCACATCCCGCGGTGGTCTTAGGATTTCTTAAAGGGGGTAAAAAATCCTTGGCTATGCCGTCCCTCGGATAGGGCGTAAAATGGAGGTCCCGAGCCTGTACGATGACAGGTACTCTTTAAAGATCCTTTTCCTAATGATACCTGGATAGGCAAAATTTAGGTCTCCCACTGTAGCATCATCCGATTAGCCTTAGTGGTATAAAGTGACGTTATAACAAATAAACTAACAAAGTATCGTATTTATTTATTTAAACGTATTGCCCGGTCGTTATTTAACCGTCACCTGAAGTGGACAGGTTAGCATAGCAACCTAAAGGTCGCGGGTTCACATCCCGCGGTGGTCTTAGGATTTCTTAAAGGGGGTAAAAAATCCTTGGCTATGCCGTCCCTCGGATAGGGCGTAAAATGGAGGTCCCGAGCCTGTACGATGACAGGTACTCTTTAAAGATCCTTTTCCTAATGATACCTGGATAGGCAAAATTTAGGTCTCCCACTGTAGCATCATCCGATTAGCCTTAGTGGTATAAAGTGACTTTATAACAAACAAACTAACAAACAAAATATCGTATTTATTTAAACCTATTGCCCGGTGTCAACTAAAGTGGAGTGGGTAGCATAGCAACTTAAAGGTCGCGGGTTCACATCCCGCGGTGGTCTTAGGATTTCTTAAAGGGGGTAAAAAATCCTTGGCTATGCCGTCCCTCGGATAGGGCGTAAAATGGAGGTCCCGAGCCTGTACGATGACAGGTACTCTTTAAAGATCCTTTTCCTAATGATACCTGGATAGGCAAAATTTAGGTCTCCCACTGTAGCATCATCCGATTAGCCTTAGTGGTATAAAGTGACTTTATAACTAACAAACAAAATATCGTATTTATTTAAACCTATTGCCCGGTGTCAACTGAAGTGGAGTGGGTAGCATAGCAACCTAAAGGTCACGGGTTCACATCCCGCGGTGGTCTTACGATTTCTTAAAGGGTGGTGAAAAATCCTTGGCTATGCCGTCCCACGGATAGGACGTAAATGGAGGTCCCGATCCTGTACGATGTCAGGTACTCGTTAAAGATCCCTATTCTAATTATAACTGGATAGGCAAAATTTAGGACTCCCACTGTAGCATCGTCCGATTAGCCTTAGTAGAGTAAAGGGAGGTTAAACAAACAAACCTTTTGCACCATCATTGCAAGACTACCGTAACCTATTACATTTTTAGTGTTTCATTTAATTTTATAAATCCACTGTAAGGGAGTTATCTAAGTTTTGAAGAGCAAATGTTTATGTTAAAATCAATTTTATTTTATTTTTAAATATATCGCTTTCTTTTGGAGGAAGTACTCTAATTAAAAGCAATTAAAGGCGGCGTAAATTGGTGAAATGTGATTCGCTTACCTTATTTTCCTCGACAGTTTTCCTTCTTTGTCGCATACGTGTTCCATTTTCCGCCCGCCATTTCCATATCTGATTGAGATTTGAGTAGATAGGAAAGTGTTGAAACCAGGATTGCTAATTTTAGTGCAAGATCTTTTTTTGTATTTTTCAGTAACTTATCATATTGAGCTGAAAGTTCAGTCTTCAGCGTCACCGACCTATCCTCTCTCTTACTGCAGGGGGGAAAAAAGATAAAAAGAAAAAAATGTTTACTGTTTACATAGATAAACGACACTAAATAATATTCAGAGAAAAATAAAAAATGTAACATCACAATCCAAAATTCTCAGAGAAATCACAAATGCACCTTGGTTTATTTCGAATCACACACTGCACAATGACATGAACATACCGACAGTAAAATCTTGCATACACGACAAATATCAAACATTGCACTCTTCAACACTACATCACCCTAACCAGAGTTGGGCGTATTCGTATTCGCGAATACGAATACGAATATTAGCAAAATCACTCTTAACCTGCGAATACGAATACGAATATTCGTATTCGCATATAGGAATACGAATTTATTTGTATTCACAAATTTAAATACGAATATTGGATTATTCGCAAATTTAAATACGAATATTCGATTATTCGCAAATTTAAATACGAATATTCGATTATTCGCAGGGAAAATCTGCGAATAATCGCGCATTCGCAGGAAAAATCTGCGAATATTAAATTTAGCAGCTGAAATACAGTAATACGAGTACACTCGTATTCGCTACCAAAATATACGAATTCACCTATCTTCGCTGGAAAAAAATATGAATACATCTATATTCAAAAAGTTTTTAAATATTATAAGTACTGGGCAAAATTCGCCAAGTATCAAATTAAATTTTTAAAAACACTAATTCATGCATTCCAGGACTCAACAATGTTGAAGCAGCCATAAAAATAATCATTGGGCAAGCCAAATCTTTAATATTAACAAAAGACCCAGTTTTTTTTGAACTGGTGAAAATCATTTTTGCCGAATTACTATAATTTACATTAAAAATATATTACTTTTAAGAATCACTTTTAAAATTAACCTAAAAATTAATACAGCAAGATTAATGTTTAGTCATGGAATGCCTTAATTAGTGTTATTAGTTGAGAATATACCTACCTGTATTAGTATTTTTTCCTGGATTTTCGTGGAGGAGGATTTATTCACCAATAATTAATCAAACAGGTAATACTAATATAAATCATAAGGTCATAATAATGCATCAAATAATTCTTCAAGTGTGTAATCAATTTTTTTATTAAGTAGGAACTAATTCTAGAAATAGGCAATTATCAATCAATTCATTAAAAAAAAAAAAAAAAAAATGAGTAATCAAATATTTTATTAAATAGGAAATAATTCTAGAATATGCAATAATCAACCAATTCATAAAAACAAAACAAAAGTATTAATAAATTTAAAGAAATTAATGTTTGCTTAATTGCAATAATCAATTCAAAAATATTAAAAAGAATTATAAATAATTCTTCACATGTGTAATCAAATATTTTATTAAGTAGGAACTAATTCTAGAAATATGCAATAATCAACCAATTCATAAAAATAAAACAAAAGTATTAATAAATTTAAAGAAATTAATGTTTGCTTAATTGCAATAATCAATTAAAAAATATTAAAAAGAATCAAAAATAATTCTTCACATGTATACTCAGGGAAATAATTCTAGAAATAGGCAACTTAATCAATTCATAAAAACAAAACAAAAATATTAACTAATTTAAAGAAATTGCAATAATCAATTATAAAATATTCAATCTGAAAACAATGTCAAAATTTTGCATTTGCGTTGGCCCGCAGAAGAACACGCTGCTCAAATTTTGACAAACCAGTGATAAAATTATCATAGAGATAATTGGAATTTTCGGAGTTAAAATATATTCTTTCTGAGTAAAATAGGTAGTAGGCAAACTTTAATATGTTTTCCTGTTTCCATTTTATATGCAATTTGTGATAATTGTGAAAGTTTCCTTTATTATCAATAGATTGAAGGCTTGAATATTGGATTGAGAGAATACAAGAAAGATGATCAGTGAATTCGGTAAGAGTTGATATTTTCATGTCCAAAAATAATGTAAGAAAGTTATCATTAATCCATATCAAATCAATTGTCGATTTTCCATTGCTTGAAGTGTGGGTAATTTTACCTGGTCTATCAGACATTGACCGCCCATTACAGAATAAATCCTAAGGACTCCATCGTTTCGGCTAACATTCTACCTCTTTTATTTATATGTTCATGGGTAACTGTTCGGGTGTCATAGAGATATGGAGAGTCAATTGTGTAAGGGTCTAGGTTGTTTAGGCCTCCCACGTGACAATTATAATCCCGACAAAGGACTATTTTGTTATTCGGATAATTGATCAAGATATTCGATAAGCTATAATTGAACATATCTAAGCAATCGTCAATATCAGAACTTGGAGGAAAGTAAATGTTACATAAAATTATGTGGTTAGATTTAAAATTAAATCCCACTATAATAGTAAACTGATTTTTTTCTAGTAAGCTAATGTCGGTAAATAAGTTTTATTTATAAAAGTAATTATTCCTCCAATCCCCCTACTAGTAGTTTTAGTCTTTACCGCATTTGCTGTAAATGGTAAAAAATCATTTAGCCAATAGGGATTTACTGGATAATCGTCTAACAGCCAGGTTTCAACTAAACACAGCGCCAGTGTATTATTAGAAATATCTGTTTCATTTGTGTTTATGTTATTATCAAAAATATTTGAGTAACCACTAATATTACAGAATATTACATTATAATCTAGGGTTATAGGATTAGGTAAAGAGAGATGACTTGCCGGTGGAGCAGGTGCTGACGGGCGATGATAGCTCGGACTTATAAGAAGTTATTTATGTCCCATCGGTTGCTTTAGTCGTTTGTGAAAAGTAGGTGAATGATCAACATGTGTAAGACATCAGGAGTTACCGGGTTTTATAGCGGAAGAAGAATGGGCTCTGGGGCGGAAGTGAAAAGATTCTAATTTCTCCTCAGTTTTCCTCTTCTTCGATGAAGAATCTAATATTTCTTGAAGATCCTTGCCGTCCTTATGAGTGCTTAGGATTTCCTCAACTTCATTTTTAATTTAGCTGCAGGAGCATTACTAGAAGGGTCTTTAGTTACATGTAAATCTCGTTTTTGAACATCTGAAAATCTCGTTCATGTATTTTAGCAATTTTATTACCAATTTCAATATTAAATTTGGGGAATTACGATTTTAAGATTATCGGAGTTTTGTTTTTTAATTTTTTTTATGAACATACAATACATTTTGAACTGATGTATATTTATAAGATATATATAATATAGATTTGTAAGATGTATATAAGATAATTTAATGTAGACTGCTGTTTGCTCTAGAAACTGTAGCTTAAATAGTGAAGATCGCAGCATCCAAAAATGCGTTCGGTAATTTTCAAAGCTTTTGTAGGCAACTTCAAGAGTGATTACAAAAATTAGTTCTCTTGAAATTATTCAAAACGAAAATTTGACAACGGTTCCGATGTCAGCAATTAATTAACCAACATTTTTGGATCTAAACCATTTGTAACTGGGATCTATGGTTTCGGAACTAAATTGATTCAAATGCAAAAAGTCGCACTTTGTTTACTTTTTTAAAGGATTTTTGCGTTTAAACGACCACTTTCATTTTTTACGTTTTTTCGTAACCATAAGTTTTTCATAAAACTTACCCCGGGTTATTTAGCAATAATTTCCTGTCATAAAGAAATAATTGGTTATTTTCACTTTGTTGTTCTAAAATATACGTTTTAATAACTAATCTTGAATTATAAGGGTCATCGTAGAAAATAAGTTGTGTGGTAGTACATTTATTTATTTAAGAATTAACGGGAAAACCCAATTTACACACAGCAATGAAATATTTAGATACTTCAAGATAATCATCAAAAATATCAAAGTTCATAATAAAAAATATCAAAGAACCTATAATTTATTTTCATTTCTTTCTATGGTATTGTTGAGATTTTAAGGATATAGCCGAATTCCCATTTTTGACCTACGAATGCAAATTTCTTCGTTATTTTTTTCCCCGGAATAGGAGTGTATTGGTATATTTTGGCAGTGAATAAGAGTGTATTTATATTTTTCTCAAGTAAATACGAACGAATTTGTGTATTTCAGCTGTGAGAATACGAGTATTCGCAGAATTTCCCTGCGAATGTGCGATTATTCGCAGATTTTCCCTGCGAATAATCGAATATTCGCAGATTTTCTCTGCGAATAATCGAATATTCGTATTTAAATTTGCGAATACAAATAAATTCGTATTCCTATATGCGAATACGAATATTCGTATTCGTATTCGCAGGTTAAGAGTGCTTTTGCTAATATTCGTATTCGTATTCGCGAATACGAATACGCCCAACTCTGACCCTAACCCACTCATCCATTCTCTTTCCTCCTCCCTGTTACCTGGTCAGCCTCGACGTCGACTGAAACGACAGTGGCCAAGAGACCTCTTACTTTAGTAAATTATAATGCAAGAAAGTCAGAGTCAAAAGCAGCAGTGACCAATGCACTCGACTCGATGCACCACCGCGCAGGTGCAAATCTGCATGGGAAACATAAATAAATAAATAAATATCTTAAAGGTAAATCGATAGAAGGTGTATTTACATATCGTAGTAAAGTTGGTCTCTTATGCCTTTCTGGAAACCGAGAACGATTACTGTACCTTTAAAATCACTTAATTTTGCATCCAGAGATCTATTATGGATCTAAAGTTTCTAAACTAAAATACGATTAATTGAAGGGGTCGGGGCAAAATAGTGCCAAGCAGCATTCTTAACAAAAATGAACTGTTGCTGCAGTCTGCTGTATATTACGTAGGACTATATGTCTATGATGGAAATGCCACCTAAATATGACAATAGAGGCTCTATATAGTCATATTTAGGTGGCTTTTCCTTCACAGACATATACTCCTACGTAATATACAGCAGACTACAGCTATAGTTTATTTTTGTTAAAAATGTTGCTTGGCACTATTTTGTCCCGACCACTTCAATTAAAGATTATCTTATATCATATTTTATCTTCAAATTTTAAATGCTTTAAATAATTTGAGCATCACGTATTTACTCTCTAAATTAAAATAGTTTTTTTTTTTGTTTAATAATAGTTTTCATATTCATTAGTGTTAATACGGAAATGCAAACATAAGTTGTATATTATTATAATTTAAATATTAGTTAGGTTCGAATAATTTCATTTAGCTATTTCAAGGTTAAAATAGTTATCATTAATAAATTCACTCTTAGATCTTGAATGCAGCATTTAAGAATCGGAATCGTGGCTAGCATTGGATATCAAGTTGGGTCGGATCGCATTTAACTATCGATTATGTGCTTCGGCAAACATTATCGATTATGCCTCTTCTGCATAAGTTATCAGGACTCGAATGGGAATAATAATCGATCATACATTTTTTACCTTTATTTTTTTCTAAGACCACAGTATCCTTGCAATTAAGAAGACGTTTTGTCATCTATACCGTCGTGACGTGACTAAACACTTCTCTAATGTTACTTTAATGGTGTATTGTGTAATGTACTCGTAGGTAGAGAGCTTGACTTATATGCATAATCAGTGTTTGAAATCGATTATAAAATTAATTTTTATTCGTTTAATATATATATATATATATATATATATATATATATATATATATATACCTCCCCCCCCACCCTAATCTATAGTCTTACATAAGATTTTTGGACTAATTACCTATGCGAGAGGTAATTAGTCACGAAAAAAAGGCCGTATTAATTACGGTTTGAAAATTTAAGTTCGCGAGAACTAGAGCCTTGCATTGACAAAGTTGGTCGCGGTAGTCAGGGGGGAGGGGAAAGCCCCACCACTACACCACATAATTAAGACTTTTTGAATATTTACCTTTGCGAGAGGTAATTAGCTAGGAAAAAAACCCCTAGTAATTAGTTAATGAAAATTTACATGTGCGAGAGCTATTTTGAGCCCGAGGGCTACGAGTTGCCGATAGTGGTGGTGCCTGGTGGGGTCGGGGAAATATATATACATATATATGTTTTTTTATTTTTACTTTCACTAACCTATATATGAAATATATAGTAAGTGGAAGTATTGCGATCGTGAAAATTTTCAACTTCCGGTTTTCAACGGAAATACACGTTTTGGGGTCCCCTGAGTCCAAATGACCAAGTCCCGCGAAATGGTATGTGTGTGTGTGTGTGTGTGTGTGTGTGAACAGACTAGCTCAAAAACTATAAACCGTGCGAACCTGAAATTAGGTATTTAGTGTAGGTATATGCCCGCGATGTGACAGCAAAAATTTCATCAAAATTGGTCAAAGGGAGGGGGTACTTTATTTAATAACATTTTTAAGTTTTTTCGATTTTCTCAAAAACGGCTCTAACGATTTTGATTAAACTGAGTATTTGATCTATCTATCTATCTCTCGAGATATGACTGTAAATATTTCATCAAAATTGATCAACCTGAGGGGGGACTTTACTTACGACTCTCGTTACGTCTAAAAATAAGAAATGGCTAAATATGAGATATGATAAAAATAAAGAAAACATAAAGAGGAGAAAAAAAGAAAAATATTCTGTCAACTTATAAAACTCGTTGAGCCCACGCATGCGGAGTACGCCTTTAATGACAGACTATTGTTCATAATTAAAGTCGTTCTGTTCATTTGAGAAGTAGCAATTAACAAAATGCATTAATTTCTAGTCTAAGTAAGTTGGTAAGTGAAAGTTGTGTGTTGCGCGCACGCACCAGATTTTTTAAACTTCATTTCTACATTTATACTATATACTTACTTATAAGAGGGAGTAGGGTTAGCTTAGGACAAGTTTTTGATGTCTCTCAATCCATCTCAATTGGAAATATTTTTATAAATGATTTCACAAAACCAAAGCTACGCATATTAGCATTATAATAATGTACTAATTTTTTACCTAAATGGAATATTAATATAATTTTTTTGGCAACACCTTCCCTATTTTACTTCTGGGCGTGATGTTATTTCCGGAGGTTACGCTACCGTGATTTTAAGGTAATCTCATCCATGGGCGTCATGGCGGGGTAGGCCCCCCCCCCCAATGTAAAAAATTAAATAAAAATACGATTTTACGAACTTATTCGAGTTTAACCAATCAAACGGAAAATAAATGCTGTCCGCAAATCTTGATTTTTTGGCACAAAAGTCGACATGTTCAACGCCACTAAAAACACGGTTATAGAATGAAACTGATGTTGGTATCAATTGGATCTCTTTATTACATGTAGGCAAAAGCAGATAATACCACTGACGGATTAGTTAGAAGATTATATTAACTGCAACTCCTATCATTGGTGAATTCCGGTTTCATATTTACACACCTGGTAGTGGGTATGTGTATATACTAATTTTATGTCTGATTATGAAAAAAGTGAGTGCAGTATTTTCAGCCGTTTGTTTAATGTATGTCTTCTTCATTTTGACATGAGGGTCCCAAGCGATAAATATGTAAATTTGTTTTTGCGTTACTTATAAAAACACTATTTTCACATTGTTATTGACGCTGATCAGTAATTGAAAGTGATGATTTATGGCGTTTAAACCCATAGTGTTAAATTTAATTCAATAAATATATAAGGTCTGGCCACACATGTCCGCACCGGATCCGCACCGTAGCAATAATATAGGTTATGTTCAGAATATTTTTAATTTAACTTACCTATTACCTTTAGTTATGCCTAAAGTGGCCTGTGTCTGACATGTGTGGCCTTAACATTAGGCATAACTAAAGGTAATAAGTAGCTTAAATTAAAAATATTCTCAACATAACCTATATTATTGCTGCGGTGCGGATCCGGTGCGGACATGTGTGGCCAGACCCTAAGGAGCATAACTGGAGAGTTAGTCTTGCTCTGAAGATCGAATCATACGGTTACTATTGTGTTACTGTGTCGTTACAAGTTGATACATTTTGTAACCTTGTTAATTATATGTATGGCATCGTATATTATTAATTTTGTTCAATAACAAATATTTAAACCTGGTGAAATGCATAACCTCAAAGAATAAATTCTTAAATACATTTCATGTGCATACTTAATTTGTTTGTTTATTTTATTGCTTTGAAAACAATCGCCTTGTTAAGTGTGTGAAAAAAATTCTTATTTCTTGTTGACGTTATTAATAATTATTAATGTATTCAGGTGACTAAATGTAATTATAGGTTTCATATTTTTTTTTCTCTCTTCATCTTCTTATTTGCACCTGTCGGCAGATTAGACAAGTAGCAAATCTGATATCAATCATATGACATGGTTTTTTTTTTTTGGATCTGTTTGCGAAGACCACATCCAGTTACTACCACGACGCGACATCCAGTTACTTTTAGTAAACAGTTACTTTCAACAATCTATAGTGGTTATAAACTGTGATAACGTTAATTTGTAATTTCAGAGATAATAATAATGGGTCTTTTGAAATTAGCTCAAGAAATTTCTGACAATAACAAGGCATTTCAGTTTTTGCAAGAAAATGAAATATTACATAGAACAAGGGTGTGTTCGTATTTGTTATACATGTTCATATCATATATGCCACCTACTAATTAAATTATGTTTTTTTTATAATATTAACTTGTAAATTTTTAAACCTCCCCCCCCCCCCCCCGAAACTTGCCGTTAAACGAACATCCATTTGTACTTAACGTGACGTTAAGCGAACCAGTATGGCTGACGCACCCAACGCTAGCTTATGATGAAGAAAAAATCTCCATTATCAATATACTTTATATTACCTGAAAAAAAAAAAAAAAAAATAGGAGACGAATTAGAACGGCGCACTATCACAAACAACTCCTGTCACTTGGGAAAACCCCAAATCAAAAGTGACACCCCCGAACACAGGCGAACAGATGAAGTACCTAGAACACCCGAACAGTCGACCTGAAGGCTGTTCGAGAGGGTGGTGTTCGAAGGTAAAGTTCGCAGAGTGTAAAGGCACCTTTAGACTCGAATACTAAAACCAATATTTGGAGCTTTGGTTTCAGTTGGAAACTGATTTCTACCTTCTCTTCACTTTCACTTACCGCACGTCACTTTAATATCCCACGTCGGCAAGAAGATAGTTATGACCCAAAAACCTGTTTTTTGTTGAATAATCACACAGGGGTCGAAAATATAAGTTAACTTTTATTTTAAAAAAGTTTAAGTTAAACTTATATATTTTTTTGAACATTAACTTTTTCATTACAAAAACTTTTTGATAAGGTAATCTAAAAACTTTGATCCTAATTACTTTTTGCATAAAAGTTCATTTCAAAATGTTATTCTGAAACTTATTCATAAAAATATTTTAGTCAAAGAATATAATTTCGGAAATGCAAAAATTTATTTTATTAGTTTACAATTTTTAATATTTTGTAAATATGTGTACTATTTTTAAACTACAAAATTATGTTTAACAATACCATGGAATCAGTACAGTTAATTATCATAGTTATATAATTAATGTATAGTATCGTTACTCAATATAAAAATATTTAGATTATTATTCAACAATTATCATTTAATTTAACAATTAAAGCATTTCAATTTACACCTATAATCATCAAGAATAAATTTCAAAGTATCCCCTATTTTAAGCTGCTATCTAGTAACAGTTCATTGCTTATTTTTACTGATATGGGTTTTAATTTGTTCTTGCTACACTTCAAGTCACTATTACAGTGATATAATTCGAAAAAAACACTGTTATGGAATCTAAATAAATGGTTTTTTAAATTCGTTAAAAAATTACCTTTAATTATTCTTTCACAACAGTTGTTGAGACGTATTTGAAAAAACTCAGAATCACTTGGTCTTTTTTGCGCACCATCGTAATTTACTCACGAGGAATAACTAAATCTAAAATGAAACGTCTGTGATGACTTCTGATTGGGCATTGGACTGGTTTTTCTTCGAGAATGAAATAATAGGATAGGAATCAATATACCTTGAACTAATCCTATCCAAGGATTATTCATCAAAATAAACAACTGTATTAGTAAACAAACTCTTTTTCTATGATAAAAACTTGTATGATCAAAACCCAGGGCGAAAAAGTTATCGTTTAACTCAAACTTTAATTTTAATTGCTCCATAAGTTTAGGTAAGCCTTGAACTTTTTGAAGGAAAACTTTTATCAAAAAGTTATTGGAAAACATTTATTGATAAAACTTTTTAGTAATAATTTTTTCAAATACTTTTAAAATGAAACTTATTTAAAAAAGTTAATGACACTTTAGTGTAATCACATGTTAAGTTTCACATGCATTCTCAAATTTACTATGTACCTACAAAAAGCGACTTGGGAAAATGGTCTTTGACAAAAATGCTCTACCACTAGTTCTAACTATAACCCTCTACCTTAGTTAACAGGATCATCCCCGCCATAAAAGAATATCGTTGTAACAGTTGCTTTGCTCAAGATGTAGCAAATAATAACAGTCGAATATGAATCTTGCACCTATATCACTTCTAATGAAATATTTCACCGTTTACCGCCAATTCCGAAAATCGATCTCATTTGCATACCAATTATGTGGAATAATCAATCAATAAATTCATTCAGTTGTCGCCAGATTTTCAGCTCAAAGTGACCCACCAGTTTTGAGTTTCTGGGGCCCGATTTAAGTGGGATTTGGAATGTTGTCGTGCTATTAACGAGTTCGACATTTCAAGCAGCATTGCAACTATTTCTAACGACGACAGCGGTGAGTGTGAATCATTTAAATAGACGGCTTGGGCATAGACTGTTATCCGGGCGTCAGGCGCCATACTGGTCGGCTTGCCAGCGAGGTTCGAAGGGGTGAGAGACAATATTTTTTTTTTTTTGTTATATGTATTTAAGTAAGGATTTTTTTTTTGGGGGGGGGGAGGGAGTCAGTAGATTGTTTTTTATTTTTTTACTGTACAAGTAGAGGGATTTATTTATTTTTTTTTTTTTTTGCCAAGTTAAGATCATATACCCACAACATCATAACATGGTGAATTGCGCCTTACGCGAACTATTAATATTGTAACACTTATGTGGGTTAAACAATTTTTATTCAAAGAAAAAACAATTTTCATTGCCACAAGAATTATAACAACACAAATATTTGAACAGGTTACAACAATTATCACTTTGTAACACACAGATAACCTTTATTGGCTTGAGCTCCTCTTAAACAAAGACAGACTAACTGTCCCATCAATCGCTCCTTATATATAGCTGAAAGGAGAATGGTCTAGAACTTCGTAGAACGGCGTGGAAGGTACTCAAAACATCTTAGTCACAAACACGTGCTATGACAGTTTGTTCCAACTGTTAGTTCGTTCCAACAAAATGTCTGGGACTTTTAAACCATGTTTTGTTTTTATGATTACTTTTGTGTCACTAGTAGTTACATTTTGTAACGTTGTTAATAATCTATGTTTTTATTGTTTGTTTTGCGTTGTGAATTATAATTTTATAATAAATTAATTATAATTCCACAAGAATATTATTTAAAACCAACATGTAACAATATGAAATTACAATAATATAAACTGTAAAATTAATAAATAGGAATGCGATAAATATGGACAAAAAGTTTCACAATGTCAGATAGTTAATAGATGTCTTTATCATTAGAAGCTCAATGAAGATTAAGAGTTGTTTCTATTAGGTTACTCTTATCGCGAATAAAGATAAATAACAACCGAAGAACGATTCCTGAAAATTAATATATTACCGTAATAAGTGTAATCTGAGGCGTCGATCCACCTGAAACGAATCTAATCTATTTCGTCGAAATATACGTTTTGGGGTCCCCTGCGTCCAAATAAACAAGTCCCGCGAAATGGTCTGTCTGTGTGTGTGTGAACAGACTAGCTCAAAAACTATTAACCGTGCAAACCTAAAATTGGGTATTTAGTCTATGTATATGCCCGCGATGTGACAGCAAAAATTTTATCAAAATTGATCAAACGGAGAGGGTACTTTATTTAATAACTTTTTACGTTCTTTTTTCGATTTTTTAACTTCAAACGATTTTGATTAAACTGAGTATTTGATGTAGTAATATGTTCTAGATATGACTGTAAAAATATAACTATGATCAAACTATGGTTATATATATATATATATATAAAGATTTTCATAAATTGAGATTTATCATTTCGTATGATCTGGAAATTTCTTATTCAAGGTAAAGCATCAAGGTTCATGTTATTGAATTTTTACTGCTATGGGAACTTCAATAATAGAGCTTTGTATGGAAAGTACATAAAATGTAATGTGTCTCATTTTCAAGGGCAAAACGGAACAATTGCATGGTTGTATAATATTTTAAACATGAGGTCGTTTTCATTTAAACATAAAAACTCGTTTTGTTACTTATATAAGTCAACCTCAGAAGACAAAGGGTCTAACTGACACTTTTCCCATTTCGAGTTAATCAAAGTTTGAATAGAGTATATTAAAGGCTTAACGATGCCCGATGCCGACAGTACCAATCGCTCCCTACAAAGCTCCATCCACCTCTAGTCCGGGAGCTGAGAGCCAAAACGGTGCCTGATTTAAAGACATTTTTTGATCATATAGGCTGAAAGTACTCATTTCATAGACAACAAATGTGAACGTCTGCCACCTCAGATCGGTTGCCATCAAATTTTATAGGCGAACAAAATCGACATTTTTTTTCAATTTTTCGGTAATAACTTGAAAACGATTTATCATCGTTCATTATCACAAACATTAACTTTCCAACGTATTGCGATGAAAAATCAACGTGTTTTGATAAATAAGTTAAACGCCTTATAACATCTTTTTCCACATTTGTTGATTTAAAATAGACCATGGCAAGTGCAAGTAACGTTGGATTGAATAAGTGTTCAATATTACCATTCAGCTGATTCCAACCTTTAAGAATCATTTAAAGGTTGAATTTGAAAAAATCTGGTGCGATCCGCGCAACACACAACTTTCACTTACGAACTTACTTAGATTAGAAATCGACGTGTTTCGATAATATGTAAACACCATTCCTCAACTTCCCACATTTTTCCACATTCCACATATTTGAATATCTCCATAAGTTATAGAGTATCTGTATACGAAAATTTGGTAGTTCTCAGCACTTTTCGATTCATTATTGTTAATTTATTTATGAAGGGACTAATTTCATCAACATTCAAGTTTTTTTACTGCTTGCTTGTTTTTTACTACGAGTTGCTTTTTGCAAATACATCGTGAAGGTGAATCGATAGGTGTATTTAAGTCTCTTATACCTTTCTGGAAATCAAGAACGATTACTGTTCATCTAAAATCGCTTTATATTGTTTTCAAGAATTTATTATGGAACAAAAGTTTCTACACTAATATATAGCTATATTAATTATAGACTACTAGCTAGGGTGCCCGGCTTCGCTCTGGTAGTTTTAATAACAGAAAAACTTTAAAATTAAAGGAAATATAGAACCAAATTAGCATTTTCTTGAAACTTTTAACATTGTATCAATATTAGGATTCGATATATGCAGAGCTCGCCCAAATAAGGAACCCTATATACTTTAAAGGGGGTTGAAAATGGTGAATGAACAATTAATTTTGCTGCTACTTTGTCGAATCATGCATCGTTTTTGATGATTTCTGTGATTCTGAATTCTATAAGCCCATTCCAAGCAGTCAGCAGATAATAAGTTATTAGATTATGGTTGAAAAATCTATTAGTTAAAAAACTATATTTCGATTACAACTTAAGCGCCGACTACTGTGATGGTCCTATTAAAGCCAGAAGTTTAGAAACTACCGAAGATTCATGGAAACTTTTTTTAAGACCTTTCTTCCAGTTCAATCTCCCTTAAGATATCCCCCCCCCCCCGTAATTTGGCCGGACACTGCACCTACTATTACAAAGTGAAAACCAAAATATCATGAGGACACAATTTTTTCATCATATTTCTTTTTATCCTGAACTATGAGGGGTGATAAAATCTTATTGAAAAAAATGCTGTAATTGGAGTTAGTCACTTTGTCAACTGGAATGCTCATCATACATAGTAATAAAACCATTTTTCTTAATCACATACAATAAGAACACTACAAACATTTTATTTTCGATTGATAATCAGTCAATTCAGCTCTCCTTTTTTGTTTTATGTCTGTTTTTATTCGCTCACTGTACTATTCAAAAATATTCACTCATATTGCATTAAATTTACTTGAGAAGGTTATATTGATTAAATATAATGTGCTAATCAATTAACCTTCTTATGAGAAAATTAATTTTGTAAGGTATCCAGTCGGTTTTCTAATTGATATGTAAAATCATTATTTTATTTTGAAAGAAAAGGTGAAACTAATTATTTTCGCTTGATTTTTTAGTAATTTAAAAAGAACAGCTGAACAAATACACAACCTTTACAAATTGAACGGAATGAATGAACAATAAACATCGTGTGAAACGCACCCTAGCGCTTACTGGTAGCCTGGAGCTCGAACTAAATTCATAAACTCGTATCTCAATCTCAGGTAGGCTAATTACATGGTGCGAGAGGCTTAAAATTCCAGTCCTTTTCTCTTCAATTTTACACCCTTAAGAGAAAAACAGAAACCTTCTTCTCCGTTAGGGTTTATATAGCAACACGCTGACATAACTTCCTTAATCCCACGTGGAGTCGTTTTTGAGCCTTTTCGGCACGCACATTGTACACTTTGCTTTATAACATATATTGATTATCTTATACCATATTTTTACACACCTTCGATACTTCAAAAATTTGAGCATCACGTATTTACTCTCTTAAGTAAAATTAATCATTTTACAAATAAAAAAAGTTTTTATTTTCATAATAAGGTTAGTAAAATTTTGGCAGTCACATATGCATACATCAAATACCAAGTTTGATCAAAATCGTTAAAGCCGTTTTTGAGTAAATAAAAAAAAAAAAAACACGTGAAAATGGGACAACATTTATTAAGTAAAGTGCCCCCTCCAATTAATCAATTTTGATGAAATTTTGACTGACGCATCGCGGGCATATACATACACCGAATACCGAGTTTAATCAAAATCGTTTGAGCCGTTCTGGAGAAAATCGAGAAAAACATAAAAAATAGACAAAATTCTTTAAATAAAGTACCCCCTCCGTTTGACCTATTTTGACGAAATTTTCGCTGTCACATTGAGGGCATATATATACACCAAATACCCAATTTCAGTTTTGTACGGCCTATAGTTTTTGAGCTAGTCTGTTCACACACACACACACAGACCATTTCGCGGGACTTAGTTATTTGGAATCAGGGGACTCCAAAACGTGTATTTCCGTTGAAAACCGGAAGTCGAAATTTTTCACGATCACAATACTTTCCTTACTACATATTCCATATATAGATAAGTGAAAGTAAAAAAACAAAACATTTTTCATCATACTGCATCAAAAACACGTGTTTTCATTACTCGGTTTGAGTCCATGAAGTAGTACTTTTCGGGCCTAGGCCTGATAAATCTTTTTGGTGCGCTAACCTTACCTGCTACTAATATGTATTAATAAACGTATGTTTGAAGGAGGTTACTTGTAGCTATACTGTGCTTCATTCTAATATAAGTAGTATGTTTGAAGTGCAAAATAACATGGATATACCAGAAGATGTTGTAGAAGAAGCACATCAAGCTTTAAACGAACTATTTCGAGCTAAATCCCTTACTATAAATATTAATGTTAATGTATTAGTATTTTTCTTCTAGGTTAATAAACAGATTTTTTTTTTTAAACTGCCAATTTAATATCTTATTATACGTATTAAGGTCTGGCCACACATGTCCGCACCGGATCCGCACCGTAGCAATAATATAGGTTTTGTTCAGAATATTTTTAATTTAACTTACATATTTCCTTTAGTTATGCCTAAAGTTCAGGCCACAGATGTCAGACACAGGCCACTTTAGGCATAGCTAAAGGTAATATGTAAGTTAAATTAAAAATATTCTGAACATAACCTATATTATTGCTACGGTGCGGATCCGGTGCGGACATGTGTGGCCAGACCTTTATACGTATTATATCTGTAAGTTA